>SMLS01066477.1:0-61829 GCA_004785975.1 Popillia japonica
TACTTCCACTTGGTTAAAGACTAGCCTAACTACCCATAAATGTGATATTAAAACCAAAAACAGACGTGCTTTAGCTGAACACATGAACACAACATGAACCTGATTTTGAACGTACTAGCATATTAAGAACTGAATCTATTAAAGTAAAAGTAGGAAATTTTTGGAAATGATTGAAATAAACAAAAACACTCATAATATGAACTTCAGGTCTGATGTTGACAATTTAAGTAAAATTACTACTACCATCAACATTACACTCTATTAACAATCGAGTAATCCAGTAATTACAGTTATGAATTTTCCACTTTCGGTCTTGCCTTTCCCCCTCCTTCCCCTTCTTTTTTCTAACAATTTCTTTCTTATATTGAAATTAGGATGAAATTCTCACAGCTTGAATATAAAATTTGTAATTTTCAGTTAGCGATTTTAGTATATTAATTTAATTAATAAAACGGTTGGGTTTTGCATTGCTGCCAATCGTGAGAGCTCCTCTGAATACATCTCAATCTATGGAATTTCGTTGAAATTTATTCCTTCTGTCAAATTTTTTCACACCATACAGTTACTGTTGGGTCTCATGGTTGGTAGTGGTGTAAGATTGGCACCACTTATATCGTCTGTAACACATGCTTCTCATAGTTACAGGCTGTCATTTTCACGTGTAATTGTAACTTGTAATGTACTGTTGTTTTTAATCTTAAAAAAAATTAAATTTTAGCATTTACCATTTTTAAAATGTATCAGTAATAAATCTGCAATCATCCTGCGTTCTATAGCAGTGTAAGGAGGTATTTTCTCTCAGTGAGAGAATACTAAATATACTGACCATGTTTGTGTCCTTGTAGTTGTGCCCTGATAAAGCACTGAACACATTGCGAAATATTGGCTAAGAAATAGAAAACTCAATTTAAAGTTTGGTTTTATTTGCTGGATTCCCCGATATACTATTGAAGTATAGATATTAGTTAATAACAATGCCAAGAGGTAAACTGTTAACCGAGGATGAATAAACAAAAATAATAATATATAAAGAGATGGGGTATTCAAATCGAGCAACTTACGCGAAGACAGCACTCATCGATATTTCTGGTAATATAACCACACAACAAATCAAATGTGATTTAAATTTGCCAGTAACTATGAGACGTGTATAACAAATTTTATCCTGTAGTAAACGCTTTAGATGGCAGAAAAAGGTCTCAGAACCACCCTTAAAGAAGACTCGCAAACAAGCAAGGCTGAGATTTGCACGAAAGTTATATGAGCTGGGATAATGAATGGAAGAACGTCATATTTTCTGACGAAAAGAAATGTAATTTGGACGGACCTGATGGCTTTAAATACTATTGGCACGATTTGTGTAAGAACACTGAAGTTGCCATGGCCATGAGTAGAAATTTTGGTGGCAGTAGTGCAATGGTTTGGGCGGCTTTTATCCATAACAATAAAACTCCTATGTTTTATCGACACAAATGAATTCTGGGCCTTAAATAAAACTTCTAGAAACTTTTCTAATGCCGTTGCAAAATTGGATATTTCAGCAAGACCACACAGCTATCCATTCTTCCAGACGATCCAAGGAATGATTTCAGCAAAAAGAAGTCATATTAATGTAATGACCTGCTCGCTAACTCGACTGGAGCCTAATTGAAAATCATTGGGGAATATTGGCACCAATACGAAAACATCAAAGAACGGAAATCTGCGATAACGAGATGTTGGAATGAGATTCCTGCTTCAACATTGACGAAGTTAATAGACAGTAGGAAAAACCGGATTTTTGAAATTGTTTTGAATAAAGGATACAACGCTCATTACTAAGTTTATCAAACATTCAAAAATTATAACATAACATTTTCAACTAGAATTACCACTCGTGCTTTACCAACATCCTCAGTGACTTTTGAGCAACCCGGTTGCGGAGCAGCTGCCCTTGCTAGAGGTGAGCTGGAATTTCCATTTATTTACTGGGGAGAAGTCTCATACAAATATGCGTACTCAGCAATAGCACCTTGATTGCATGAAAAAGTTGCAGTTGCCCTAAAACCTGATATACCATTTTCAGATGTTGCAATAGAGACTCACTGTCTTTCCCAATATGTCTTGTTATTATTTCACCCAAATCGCATAGGTGAGATGGTGAATAGCGCAAAAATATAAGCAAACAGCATTCGGCGATATTTTTAACTTACACGACCTAAGTACATCCCAAACACAAAAACATAATAAAATAATTGCAATAGTAGTGCCTATTTTACTTTAGATACAGAATGAAGCAGGCTTACCGGAAATTTTTTAGGTCAGTGGTAAATGTGTATCTAGATTTTTTCATCACATTTTTACCAAACATCAACTTCGACGTATTTGAAATACGCCGCTTACTATAACTGTCACTTTAAAAATACAGCAGCCGATACACAGCAGCAGGTCACTTCGGACATATTCATGTTCAGCATCTCACCCGATCCACCTTCTCACCCTCGTTAACCCCATATTTTGCAACGAGAAAATAGCGTATGAACTCGGCGTCTTACCACGAGATTTTGACAGGTGGCAAGCGTCAAATCTTTTGCGAAATACCTTTTAGAATCAAAATTAAATCGCGCTTGATTTAGATTTTAATTTATTCCTTACTTTATGCAGCCCATCTAGTGGGGCTCCTCTCAAGGTGAAACACGCTAATAATTCCTGACTTTTAGAGTTAATATCGAGCAAATCGGGTTTAGCCCGATTCAGTGTTCAGCATTCTCACAGATGCAGGGCAGTAGGTACTTGAGCTACACATAAAAGCAAATTACTAATATCTACCACCACAACTTTAGACTTGCATTATATTAAGCAATGGCCTAAAATATTTAATTTCCAACGACCTGACCGTAACATATTAACATAATTAAAGGTTTCGTTTAGCATTCCCTAAAAACCTCTTTTGGTCAATTTATGCGGTACAGCATTCCATAACTCTTTTCTAGGTTCTAATGAATTAAATCTATAAACTCTGCAAATATTTCCAAAAAAATGGATCAACCTTGCATGTCCAACCACCACATCGGCAGCCACATTTCGATTTGAAGAATGGTTTACAATCTTCCCAATAGAAAAATCCAGCATTCTGCAAGACGGACAACGACAAGAATCTGCAATGAAGATCCAACAATCTCTCCATAACTAACGCTTCAGCCATTTCCTGATACTTCTTAAGATCAGATTACTGAACAGCATGCAAGATTGCATTGCAATTAAAACTGTTAACAGAATTTCACCCAATAATTGATCGGAAATTTTAGTAATTGCAGCAATAAATTTTAATGGATGGCTCCAAAATCTACCGATCCATCGGGGGTTTCATCTAGTAGTCGAAGAAAGACGGAATTCTACCTGAAAGCTGCTAAATACTGATCTTCCTACGAGATTACTAATTTACAGCTGCGAACGAAGCGCATCGTGGAAAATCGAGTTTCCCATCGACGATCCTGGGACAAATGCTTTCCTGGGGAGACTGATAGCTTCTTCTCAAAGTGAAGTTGTGACATTTAGTAAGTCGAAATAGATGTGAATTTAGGTTTGCTTTATGAGATATGTCAACGTCAAATTAAATGTCAACTGTTAATATTCTCCAATCCTAACCCCTAATTATTATTATTTTTCCTTAAGACTCAAATAAATGCAGTTTTTAATGACAGCCCGAATTAGCACATGTTAAACGGTTAAAAGGGAGTTTTCTACCTCCTTCTAGCGCTACACATATAGATCGAAGTTAATCACGACATTATTTAAATGTATTTCACCAATACATTTATGTAATAACAAAATCAAAATTAATTGCAGTAGAATTATTTACAGTTTACGGGGAGCATTAAGTTCCTCCTTACTAAGAAAGTGACACTATATACACACGACTAGTAACTAGGTTACATGTATCTACATGCTCGTAATACATTACTATTTCAACAGTACGTTACTAAATTCTTCTAAATATAACCGATCATGCTAAATTTACGTTCATTTAACGGCACCATGTTTAATATTAAATTAAACATTCCAGCGGAGATTTCTTAACTTTGTAGTAAATCCACAGATACCGAAAATTTGTGACACAAAACTTAATCGGATTCTATTATTTATATTTCCGAATATTATCAAAGTACTAAACAGATTCCTTTGATACTCTCATTTCTTTTTTGTGTCCGCGAATAAAGATTCTTTTCGGTGACTTCCTGTAATCATACCGCAGAAAGAGAACGTTTCTTTATCGTGTGAAATAAATCTTTTTCCCGCTGAATTGTATACATTCTGGCAATAAAAGATGAGCATAAATACGTGTAATAAACGACACAGACACTCATATACACCTACATACATATCCGCGTTATTTTAGAGAATATTTCATTGAAAATGCCCGCAAAAAGAGTTTTAATAGCACTAAAGATCACAGCGCACTTTATATCATTAAAAGTTGCTGCAGCCCTTCCTTTTTACACAACGTAAATTCGCAGATTATCCGCAGGGCGTTTTCTCGCCTACGTTGACATACTGGAGTGTTGTTGAACACGTTTGGTATAGGCTCAATTATTGTTGCTACTATCTTTTGCATACAGCTTCTATTTAACAAGCTGCGAAGGTTACTGCGTAAAATTTATGACTAACTAAAGCAGTTACGGACATAAATAACAGTAATAGTTATATGTATCGTAAATTTAGGGTAAAAAAATGTGTTACGGTGTAATCGCCGTCAATTCCAAATCTGCCTACATAGAGACTTCTTATCTATCTAGTGGTCCTAAGGGCATACAGTCCCTGGCCACTTTATTAGGCCCACCATAAAAATGTCATATCTTTCTAGATTTGAACGTAATATACATAATTAAGAAATATGTAAGTAAAAGGAGGACAAGGAACAATGGAACAGAAACAGTACAAGCACGTGTTGGAAGAGGTTTTGCTGCCATATCTAGATGAGTTAGATCCTAACGAAGGTCCTTATACCTTCTTGCACGACAGTGCTCCTTGTCATACCGCAAAATCAATCAAAGCATACCTGGAGTCGATGAATTTACCTATGTTGGCATGGCCAGGAAATTCTTCTGACTTAAACGCTACAGAAAATGTTTGGAGTGTCCTGAAATCCATTGTCTGCAAAAGAAAAAATAATACGAAGGCTCAATTGAAAGCGAACATTGAAGATGTATGGAAAAATAATCCTATAATTAAAGAAACAATTAGTGCTTGTGTTAATTCAATGCCTAAAAGGGTGAAAATGGTTATTAAAGCAAAGGGTGGAATTACAAAGTATTGATAAAACAATTAATAATGCTGTTTCTGTAATGTTTAGAATAAATTTTTGGGTTTAGCTTATTAATTTGTTTCATTATTTCAGTAAAACATTGATTTTAGTAGGGGGGCCTAATAAAGTGGCCAGGGACTGTATGTAACTGTTGACCTTTAGTTGGTTTGAACCTCTATTTTGTTGATATGCTTTTGCTCTGGTATCTGTGTTATTAGTTAAACAAACTAGTCCTGTAATTAATGATTAAACAAACATTATATAATTTACCTTCGATTAAGAGAAGTTGACTTCAGGAGACTGTGCTGTGTGATGAAAAATTTGGCAACCACTTTTTGATTTCTATCATAACAAAAGGTGATAAAATGACATCCGTCACTATACATCAACACGTTTCACTTTATCAATCTTTATCAAGACAGCATGATGGCTGATGGATGAATGTTGAAAAAGAACACATCAAACGCAACATTGCAACAAGGGTAACCACATCAAAATTTGACCTAAAATTCCTTACAAATCTTTGCTTAGCTGCTTGATACATTCAAAAAATTAATTTAACTATCTTCCTATTAGCTAATTCCGCCCATTTCTGGCCAACGCCCGCTTCAGAAGATCCAATTGCTGACAGTATATTTCGATTGGTAGGCCAAGTTGGAGGAGCTCCCAAACAGAAGTAAAATCTTCCTGGTTGTCAAACCAGGCTGGGCGACGATCTAAGATGCTTCACCGGCCTTTAACAATGATTGTTTTGGTATGTTATTGTCGTTGGTGTCCCATTTCTCGTCTCCAGTGGCCATACGATTACGAAGCTGGTCGATTTTGTTGCGATTTAACAGAGATTCGCAGGTGGAAATGCAATCTAGTAGATTCTTTACGCTGGCTCATGTGAGACCCAAACATTGAGCTTCTTGCTGTACTCAACCTTCGGCAAATGGTCCAAAACGCATCTATTAGTGATAATTAACTTCTTAGTAATCTGTATGCTGTTCATATGTCAGTCTTGATTCACTTTTTCAATAACTTTATCGGCGTTTACGATGGCAGGCCTTCTCTAGCGGGTAGCGTCTTTCACATCAAAATTTTCGGAACAAAATCGACAAAACTAGATTGGGCATTATTTTCTACATACTCTCTATATACTTCATTCATGGTTTAGCCGCCTGCGTTGGTATTCCATCTTTGTCGAAAGAAATTCGTTAGATGTAATGTATCTTTCCAAATTTGGTCAAAATACTCTGTTATTACCTAGGTGGTGCTTATGAATAAATTTTCCAAGCACCTAACTAACACATTTTCATAAGTATTTCAGGAAACTTACCGCCAATTCTCCTATCAAAAATGCGGTGCTAATGATCCCATATTCTCTAATGGCAAACCATAACAAAACCTTTACAAGAAACTTGGTTCTTACACACATACATATTTGCTTTTTCTTATGGCTTTTATAGAACGAGACTCATTGTGATATTTTTGTTGCTATTCTTTGTCGTCAATGGCTAAAACATGAATCATCATCTATCACACACATATGTGTGTGAAGAATACGGTATAAAATAATATTTTGACAGATTGCGGAATCTCGATTTGATGGGTTAGATGTTCATTAATTCTAAATTCTTTTCTGCATTTGTAACAACTCCATATTTCTTCTCTTAACTTCTATAAAATTTAGCACTTGGATACACTGTTTCTGGTTTCAAGCAAACGCGCACTTTGGAATCACAACACCCTTTGTTGTCCAAAACTTTTTCCTTCTGTACTTGCTGAATTTACCAACATTTTATTTGTGTTATATTTTTAAAACATCATTTCTTTTTGAAAAAAATCATTTTTCTTTTTAAATATCTTCGTCACATTTTGATATCCATTTTTGATGTTGTGCCTCTTTTAGTGGCATCTTGACAATCAAATTACACTGTCTCCTATGTTAACTCCTACGTTTCCAAGTAGTCGCCTGTTGATGTGCATGCTTATTTAATTTTTGTCGGATTTTATTTTCCATACATTAATTGGTCGCTGGAATCAACTTATATGAAGTTGTCAAATATATTCATTTCGCATTAACAATCAATTATATCCTATTTCTTCTGGAGATTCATTTTTTTTCATACTTAAGCAATTGTGCGGACTGGGCGTCCAGTAAGAAAACATATTGCAAATCTTATTTTTCATGATTGTTTATAAAAGATTTTTGCTTGAAAGTGAAGTAGTTTTTGCCAACTTTTTTGCCCTTAAAATAAAATTACTGAATTACTTCATATTTTCCTAACCGAATCTCCGTTATACTTTCCTGTCCTAATCTAACTCTCCAAATCATCCAATTATCTTAAAAGCGTTTGAAAGTTCTTGAAAACTGTATGTGTCAGCTTCGTGGTTTGTCAGTAGGTACTGTGCAGATTCATATTGATTTGAATTTTTCATCTTTTTCGTAAATAAACAAGGTGGCCTCATAGAAAAGTTGATTAATTTTGCAACTCTAAAAGCTTCAAATAGGCTTCCGTTCCCTTCACAAGAAGAAGAGAAAGAGAAGCAAGAACTGTATTTCTCTGATATCCACATAGCAACCAGGACTCACAATGACTACCTATCTATGATACAAAAAGAATACTGTAGTTAAAAGTCTAAGAGCAGTGTCACTTGCCCTTATTGCAAAATGGAAAACCTCTGAAATTCAAAGTTATGAAGTTTAAAAGAATATGTAGGCATTCGACCACACCTGAAAAATCCTGTATACCAATATTCGCAAAATCTATGAGTTTATTGATACATTTTACAGTGTCACCACCCGTTAGGACGCTTCTGTAATATCTGCTAGCATATGTTTGCTTTATTCAGAAAAATGGGAGCAAAACTACAGTTTTGATTTCAACTTTAGCATGAAGTTGCCAAGTAAGTGTCTTCAACGATGTAGTACTTCACCAGCTTTTGAATATTTTAATATGTAGCAAAACTTTACGTGATGTTTTGAAAGGCGTCCAAGAATTCTTGAAATTGAAAGTAGTGTCCACATTTTAATACAGCAGTATATGCATTTACCCCGACGAAGAGATAACGATGCAGATTAAATAATGACAAAGTTGAAAGGCTAAAATCATCCCCCGTTTGCCTCGTTTGGAGCATAAAAAATGCGAAACAATTTGCCTTAATAGGGATAATGTCAAAGGGTCGTAACCTCCGCCCGATGCGACCCCCCAAGAGTGGTAGGGTTAACCGCATTATCCTTGTATCCTATAACAACCATGGGATTACGGAGGAGGGCCACCCTATCAGCAGTATAACCGGTCCATATTTTATGAACATTAGGTAAGTTATAATGAGGATCTGTTTGAAGCTATTTGGCTTTAAAACAAATGATGTCGAAGACGGGGGAAATGGCTTGCTAACTTGTTCGGCGTGCTCCTCCTCGGAGATTCAGAGACGCAAGCACAGCAATGATAACCCAATTAGTGCGCGGTGCATTAAATATCATGAAATTTACATGAAGGGTTGATTTAACTTGTGTTGCTGCGTTGCCGTTGACGAATCTCCCATTACTGTAGTAGTATAACGCGTACTACACTAACTCCAGAGACAAGCCGGGATGTGCTTCTTTGCGCAAGAATCTCTCTGCTTGGAACATTTTAAAAGCGAAAATGATTCTTCGCCGCGGATGAAAAGGACTTTAATGAGATTTTATTGTTTCGTCGTGCCTTAGGTAAGATAATTTAAAGCGAGGTGCTTTTAAATTATCTCTTGAATTTCGTGCGACTCTAAGAGAATTCCTTTAAATACAAGGAGATGGTGTTTTGTGCACGGTTCGTGAGTAGGTCGATAAGATTTTCGCAATAATTGCTTTATATAACGTTCATTCCCTGTTTTCAAATTGATATAGATACACCTACTGCCTCAACATGGAAATGGACAAATTATATAGGTGTCAATTAGTATACATACAATGTACACTAAGTTGATAATTAAATGCTATTTTCCAGCTGCGAATTTGAATTTAGTTACTAGCTGGTTACACATCTATCATGTTGTACTAATAAAGTATAGAATTAATTCTGAATAACCACATATTATTTTTAGTATCCATAAAATCTTGTACCTGTTTGCTTTAATACTCGTGTCAAATTATAAATAGCAATCTCTCCAACGTGTATGTATGTACATCTAAAATTCTAAATTTACGCTTCATAATTTCTGGTAAAGAAATGCCTATGTATCTATTTAAAAAAAAGAGGTACCATCTCGCAGCATAATTTACCGGCGTTAATCGACAATTTCTCTTGATCATCACACCAGTTAGAAGTCGATTTTAAATAGACATTTGATGTTGTCAGGATAATTTTCCGTATTAATGGTTGCGCGTATAATAAATATTTTTCTGTAGAAAATAAGCGGTGGCTTTCTAAATGGACAACATCGAAAAAATATCTCTGATGGATGGGTTACAGCAAAATAAAAACTGGAAATAAATCGCGCCCACATGAAAATTATTTAATAAACTGTAACACGTCCGTATTTAATTGCATCCAGTATCTGCTGAAATAATATTTCTCAACCAACAGATATGTATTTATAGGAGATCAAATTTTCGGTTATTAGGAATAAAGTTATGTTTCAGAGGTTCGGCTTTTCAGAACACGGTTTAGTCATCTTCCTTCAAACTAAAAATAAAGTAAGAGAAAGTGTTCACTTCTCGAATCCCTTGAACTGTGATATAATACATAAATATCGAATGCTCATTTTCTAAAAATATGTGTTACTTGTTTGCTTGTAGAAGTCTTATTACCATAACCTCTTCATAGTCTTGTTGAGATTTATTGAAATTGCAATGTTGATCCACTTTAAAAATTCAAAACTCAAGCTATAAAAACTTTGAAATTCCTCCGTTCCATTATTCGTCATCATTAGCACAATCTGCTAGTCGTGTTAGTGTAAAGGTTGCTGTCATTCTTTATCTCCAAATTTGTAATTTTAAAAGTGAACTTCTTCAATCTCAGATAGCGGTATTGTTATTACCTCTTATTATGATTATTGAGACCTCAAAGTGCCCTCAGGGGACTGTGAGCTGTTAGCTTTAATTTCTAGAAGGTATCTAGGAGCCATAAGAAGCTTGAACAACAGCATTCCGTTGGTATAAGTGACAAGCTAGTCTAAATTCAGAGGGAATTAAATAGCTGACAAATTTGCAAGAGATGCCAGCATGCAGAACCAACAGGGTGCCGCCGTGAGACACTGTAAAATCCTTAGATTTATTCAAGCGAAGAAATACTTTATCAGGCTGGTTTCATGATTAGGAACAGGAAACTTTCCTCTGTAGAAACTGTAGCAATATAGAAGGAACTTAGGCGTATTTCTGGGTCGACTACTTGGGGATCAATTGGCTAAACTAACCCAGATTAAACACATGGACTATAGACTAATTTTGCGGACTTTTCCTCCTTTTCCTTTTTGGGTTCAGCCAATTCGAAGGAATTAAAACATCATTGGAACACAATAGGTCTTTTGACTAACCTTCAGCTAGTGATGTAGCCAGGAGGAAGGTAA
Source organism: Popillia japonica (assembly GCA_004785975.1). NCBI lineage: Eukaryota > Metazoa > Arthropoda > Insecta > Coleoptera > Scarabaeidae > Popillia > Popillia japonica. The sequence continues at coordinate 10,820 of SMLS01066477.1, forward strand.
AGAAAGCAACAAAAGCATTATTAAATCAATGATGAGTTAGTTAACCTCTTTGATCCTGAAGAAGCCGTTTACATTAGTGGCGAAACGTCGAGTTTATTGTATATATTGTGCATTTTATTTCTATTTTGTACTGTATATATTTTACTAACCATGACACGGTCAACACCCGGAAACCCTCATTATAGAGACTCGGGCCGTGGAAGCCTTCGATATCATTCTGAAATCCCTTTGCAAAAACAGCTAAAATATGAAGATCACTACAAGAAAAATTTAAATCGAAGCTAATATGAGAAAAGAGGCAATTGAGAGTACAAAAATTAAAATAAATCCAATTAAATTAAGTCTCAATTTTATTTCAAACAAGCTGAAGTTATCAAATAAAGAAAGCAATAGCTACAGCAGGATGTTCTCCATTGGAGTGTTTCTCTACTAACTAGAGATGGCAACTGAAAATAGCAACTTAATTGCCAAAATACGTATCTAGTACTAATAGTGTTAGTGTGGCTTGGAGAACATTTTCGAGAAAATACGCTTGGATGACTAAAGATGTAAGCAGCGAGAACACAATGACCTTATAGTACTAAATGGAATTATTTGAAGAACTAAGAAAAATTCCTCGGTAAAAAAGTAACAACCAATGTTAGATATTGCAAAAGTTTTAGTATATCGTTTTTAAACATTACGTTGCACTTAAGTAATTAAGACCATTGTAGTGTGTGTCAATTATATCTCTTCTCAATAGATTTAAAAGATAATTTGCTTTTAGATTAGTATAACTAAGGTAGATTCCTACTCTTTAATTGGAGTGCACAGTAACAGAATTGCGACACATTTCTTTAGTCTCTTATTTTACAAAGAATATGTTGCGGTTTGATTTACATTAATGTATTTCGAACGCCTGTCTTACGAATCTTGTATCAGTCAATTTACCTACTACTCAGTTCATTTCGACCGGTTCTCTCATTCGGCTCTTGTGAGTCAGTCAGTTCACCTATTTCCTAGTTCATTTGAACTAGTGGCTGTTTCGAGTCTTGTGTGTCTGTAAGTTCACCTAGTTCATAGTTCATTTCGAACTTATGTGTGTTTCGGATCAGGTGTGTCTGTAAGTTCACCTAGTTGCTAGTTCATTTGAACTTGTGGCTCTTTCGAGTCTTGTGTGTCTGTAAGTTCACCTAGTTCCTAGTTCATTTCGAACTTGTGTGTGTTTCGGATCTTGTGTGTCTGTAAGTTCAGCTAGTTCCTAGTTCATTTGAACTTGTGGCATTTTCGAGTCTTGTGTGTCGGTAAGTTCCCCTAGTTCTTAGTTCATTTCGAACGTCTCTCTTATTGGTTTTTCAATGCGCTATACATTATTTTAAAATTTATATGTACAATTTTAACTGACATAATAGAAATCTCGTTTAATATTTCAATTTCTATAAAAATTTAAGTTATGTGCAGTAATAATGGTAATAAATGAATGATGAACTGGGAACTACTAAGAATAATTTTACGGACACAGTTCATTGAGTCTTTTTAAGGATACGTGTCTTTGAACTGAGTAGTTCGTGAACTGCCCATCTCTATACCAGTGTGTGCAGAGATTGCTCGTTTTGCTAGATCTTTCGCGTGATTAAAAATGTTCATGATGTGTTTCTTCATCCCTAGCATTAGTGTTAAATTTTAAAGCAATTACCAACCAAAAATTTTGCTAGTTCCAATTTTTTTCCAAAATTGCTTCAGATTGGTTTGGATTTATTTTATATTATTCTAAAGCTGAAAAGTTTCAAAAGACTGCTGGCTTTTAATCAAAACCGCCTTTCTATCAGTATTTTTGATAAGTAAATGCTGTGATAAACCTTGATAGGACCACTAATAAGTGCAGAGAATGAAATAAGTACCGAATAGAATAGCAAAAATTAACAAATCATCTGTTTGAAACAAGAAAAGTTCAGAATTTGTTGAATGCTATTGACCAGTCTAAGCAAACCAGGAAATTGGGCACAAAGAAAAACAAATTTGTCAATGCATAAAAAGTAAAATATGTTACACAAGCAAATATGAATATCCTTGTTTTCCTGTCGAATAAACGGCCTATTCACAGTTTTATATCTGGGTAATTGGAAAAAAACAGAGTTATGAATTTTAAACATGTTTTATTACATACACAACACATATATAGATATATGTGTATGTATGTCTATATGAGCACATATACATACCTAAGTACTATCGAGGGCAAATCTAATGAATCAGACTTCAAGCGGCATAGCCCTCCGCAGGTATTCGATACATTTGACTACTCGCACAGGGCGGCTGTAATTAAAATTAGACAGGGATATCTAGCAGGTAAATTTCAGCGATATATTATAATTTCATTCAGTTGCACTTACTGTTTATATTAAAAAGTAATTCTAACTAGAATTCTTAACTAAATTTCGTAAGCACAAGCTGTTTCTTTGGCAAAAGTAAATATTGTTTGCTATTATACATATGTACACATGTATATTTTACACATGTAAATTTTCAATTCTATGCTTTTTAATATAACACGATTCTATTTATAGAAAGACGAAGTGTTTCCCATCCTTATTTCGAAACGATTTAAATGAAGTAGCAATTTAAAGAAATTTATATTTTTTAATATTTACGCAATCACAAAATAATGAATTTAGTTTTAATTTATTGAAACATAGGTATAATAAATGTATTTTTCTAACCATTATGTGCATAGGTAAGCACAGTTCATATATTTTCTACTTGTAGGTCAATTCAAACACTGTTAATACGATTAAAGATCATTTATTCCAGAACCTTTATAATTTATTAGGTTATTCGTTACAACTTCGTCAGTGGAAGAAATTGACATTTAATTCGTGTCAAATAATTATAATCTATTTTTGCTTTTACTACTAAGTATACATATCTATTTTTATAGTTGGATATTATATTTACTAACTTGTTCCGCAATGTGTTTTGTGTACATATGTGATTCTACTGAATTTTGAATAATATACTCTACATTACAAATTATTTCGTCTAATGAATTTAATAATAATAATATAATATATAACAATTATTATATAACTTATAATAATAGATTACCAATCTCTTAGTTATCTTGTGAAAATTAGAGAGTTTCCAAGTACTGCAGGATTAATTAGTTTTCGATTATAAAATTATAATTACTTTAGTTGAGAAGTGTTAATTGTTATGTTATATGTTATGTGTTATAACACTATTATTCGCTTTAAATTCTTAAGCTCTTTAAAATCACAGTAAGTGCAGTAATTATTGAAGCGATTAAAACTTCTTAAGAACACTAATGGTACAAATTTATATACATATATTGTATTTCCTTAAGACATATTGTACAGTTTGTGTTGTTTCAATTGAAACATTAAGCGAATGCCAAGAAAATAATATTAAAGTTAAACAATATTTTGCACGATAAAATAATGACTGATTTATTATAAATTTTTTTCTTTTATTAATTTAACTACGTTCTACCTGAATCCAGTATCATCATTTCCAATATATTCACAATTCGCTAGGTTTAACTTGTTTTAAATGATCGCTACCCTTTGGCCTGCGGCTATACAGCTTATTGCAGTTGCCCAGTTATGTTTACATCAATAACAATTCAGAACGGAAGGCCCACAATAGACGCGTTTTATTGCAGTTTGATGCATTACATTTGTCCTCGATAGTACATACATGTGTTACTTATGCCTAACAGTAAAATATATTTTTCTAAATATATATGGCAGATGGACATCCAAAATACATTATCCCGATAAAACTAAAGAAAGCTTGTTGAATGACGAATGAAATTGTAGATTCAATTTCTAATATGCTAACTTGTAAATAATACAAGTAAAATCATACGGTGCCAAAATTTCTATTTACGCATTCAAATGAAATAGTATTTATTGGATCTTTGGTTCAGTTCCAGTTGACGCATGGCATTGTAGGATCCGCAGGCATAAACAAGACGGTAATAGAATAAATGCTACGAATATAAATATTCTGTTATAAATATTTAGATATTCGCAATAAAAATCTCGCTGACAAAGTAAAATTAATTCGTGGTACACAGAATGTGACGCTTACAGCAAGAAATTAATAAAAATTATATTTATTTTATTTAAAAAAATTAGTAGAAACAGAACTGTCAATTTTTGACAGTTTTCGCTACTACACATACTGAATCGAAATACTAGAAAATAAAAAACACGGGGGAAATTATTTAATTAATTTGTTGTGTCAACACTGACAGGTGTTATGTACTTCCTCAATATTTATAAGCGCCAATTTCTAATATTTATTCTCGGTGTATTTATGACTAGTCAAATCGCTCGCGAACTGGAGTAGATACGTATATACATACCTACTTATTTAAATTCGTAGTTTATTTAATGACCGACATTCTTTTAAGCTTAATCATGCGCTCTTTGAAGTGAGGCTACACTTAATACGAAATTTATTATGATAACGACCTGTAAAGAACACAGCTTATATGAAACTATTTGAGATCGTGTGAATGTGAGTCGATTGTGGTGATTGTCAAGCGTTGAGGAAGTGTTTATAAGAGTTACAGATACATATAATGATGTTAATATCAATCTTTTTTTTGTTTCAGGTAAGGGAACACCAGAATAGAAAATGCATTCATATCTATCAAGTAAGTACATATGTACATAGTTCTAACAATATATTGTGGGCGATACCTAAGTTAACATTCTAATTTGATCAATAAATCAAATGATATCGTTGCACACTTTTCGCTGATTTCTATAAATAAAACTCGAAAATTGATGATCGCGTGTAAAGGCTCCAAGTAGAGACCTGTTCTGGTGGACCAACTGCCTCATTAGGAGATTGCGAATATTAGCGGTGCCAGTTAAAAATATGTTGAACCTTTTGAGAACTCTCCAATAATCTAATCTCCCTCATTCTTGTTTGACCACTTTAGTAATGGTCGTTTTTTTTTTGGGCACAATAGGTCTTTTGGCCAAACGACCCTTCAGGGCTTACCCGAAATCGGGCTATAAATTATTGGGGAATGGAATAAATTAAAATTTTTGAAGAAAGCAAACCATGCTTTTCACTGGAGCTACATTGCGTGCAATCCCAATATTTCTGGTCGTTTTAGTCTTCTAAAATCAGAAGCAACTAGACGTTCTGACACTGATACTTTTCTGCTTCTGCTTCTACTTCTCCTGTGTGCAATTCTGAACACGATCTATACGAAGCTTTCAAATACTATATAAGTGGAAAAGTTCTGGTGCTCTTTCTCTATACTGCAATCTTTTTAATGGCGTTTAACATTTTGCATAGATACCTTGACAGATTCACATGCTGTTTGAAAAAATAGGAAAGTATTTTTTGTATTTTAGAAGTGCAAGATATTTCGTACTGTCGAAAAACGACAGCATTTTTTACTTTTCAATGCCAATTCCTAAACCAAATTCTGCCAGCCACTCATTCATGAAATCTAGTGGTAGACTTACAGATTGGTAATAGATTGATGACAGGTTTATTGGATTGAACAGGTATTGGTCATATTTCTTCTCCCATATTCGCACTAAAGATGTAATATAGGTTTTTGTATTAACATAAGCAGATATGCAAATTTTCTTGACATGTACCTAAAATTTACGTTGTGCAGTTCTCTCCATTTGACTAGTCATTTATTTGCCTGCGTTAGCTTATATGACAAATTTGACTTGCTGCTCAAAACCCATGACAACTGCCCGAAACAGATTTGGTGTCCAGAATTTTTTAAAAGACGTCCAGAGATTCCGCACTTCAAACACGGGAAATGCTGAAAATTTGGAGAATTTTTACAAAAAGTATAACCATCAAAGTTTTTCAAAATAATTGGTAAGATATAAATTTCAGCGCAGGCGATGTGCGTCCTAATATTTGGGAACGTTACTTACCGTAACACAAGAATCTTGCTCGTTCACCATTTTATCACAGCAATATTTACTGAGTAGTTTTAACACTTTCCAAAGTTTACCAAACTTGCTAGTTGAGTGATGACAGCATTTTATTTAGTCCTAACAGACTCATATACAAAATTTGCTCATACTGGAGATGACGTAGAAGTCCTTCGTACAAATTCTCCACGGTTCCACTGCGATTCTGCTGCGTCTGTGATCTTCACCCGTTAAATGTACATTGCAGTCTTATTACGAGAAAGTGGTAGAAGTTTGACTGAGATCAAATCCAAGAAACCAAGAAACTAGTACAAAATGGTCGGCCGACGAAGCTCGAGAATGGTGGAAAACCTCTCCTGAACTAGGGGGCTCCAGGCTAAGAAATTTATTAAACAATACAGGTATGCCCAAATTTACAAAAGATCTTCTGAACAAAGGCAACAAGTTAATTGGAGGGCTACTAACAGGATACTGTAGACGCAGAAAATATTGTGTGCAGAACAAAAGAAGAGACTTCGCAGCATATATTACGTCAATGGGGGCAGGAAGTAGGCAGACTGAGGATAGAATGCGTTGGCGAACAGTACATCTTCGTTCAGATTTCCAAAACTGGAATTCAGCCTGATAAAAACATTTACGCAATGCTTTAACAACTGCAATTCTTTCTCCATCCACAAAGATATTGATTTTTTCACGGAAGTATTCATTGTTTCGTATTTTTCTTGGTCCGAATAAGATAAGTTCGCTTTCAGAAGGATTTAGATGCAGTGACATATTTTTTGACAGATCGCTTAGATGTCGAATATCGGCATTCATGCGATTGCACGCTTCACCGACCGCTGACATTGGAAATGAATAATACAATTGGGTATCATCAGCGTACTGCTGACACTTACAATACCTCAAAGATCTTGTCAACGCAAATGTATAAATGGAGAACAATAGAGGACCAAGTATAGATCTTTGCGGGACACCCGGGTTTATTAAAGCAGGCGCAGAGCCCCGACCACAACAAACTGACTTCTTTACACTAAATAATTATATATTAAATGAACAGCGCAACTTGGGTTAACATGGCTAAGAAAAGTTGGTGGTTAACTGTGTCGAAAGCTTTAGAGAAATCAAGCAACCATAACAAAGTTAGATTACCATTGAATAATGGCCACAAAATTTTCTTATGCATATCTTTAGGCAGAGGAATGATACAGGACCATTTAATGCGACGTGCTCAAATAATAAATATTCCTAGGAAATTGAAGGAAGTTATTCGCCGAATTGGCAATGTTCCTCAACAGGTTAAAAATTTGCTCCGAGAACGACTCCAAGAAAGAGCTCTAGGTGTGCTTTCTGTCCATATAATGACAGTAAACATTCTCTATGTAACAAATGTAATAAACATATTTGTAAAATGCTTCAAATACACCATATGTACTAATTGCATGTCATGAATTGTAGATGTTCCGCATCTGACAGTCAAAATTACTTTTGGTCTTGAGTCAAAGGTAGTTTGCTAATTTATATTTCGCAAAGATAAACAATAATTTATAACAAATTTAAGTTCTATTTTCTAAACAAAAAATTCAAATTATGCACCGTGTCCAAAGTTATCGGTGCACTATTGCTATCGTAGTTATTTCTGTTGCTACGATTTTAGGTAAATGAGCAATTTGTTTGTGTTTTTAATCCTGACTACTATGGAGTTTTCTTAAATGGAAGCCCTATATTATTTGTACATAATTTTGGTCATCATATTTTGAACAAAAAATGTACAGTACATAACTATTCTTAACGTAAAAATAAACAAATGAGAACCGTTCAAGTTTAAAAAATATATTAACATATAATTCTATGTGGATGATGGAAAATCATAATAAAATATTACGTTAACAGTCGAATAAAATAAACACAATAATCAAATAATTTTTCTTTTGTATTACAAAATTTTGCCTATCTCGATGTTCGAAGACCTTCCAGTGGTGTTCAATTTATTTCTCGGCTCTCGCGATAACGCTGTGTGTGGCTTTTTTGCGAATAATAAAGCAGTTTTGTTTGATTTTCATTGTCAAAGACACATCATTAATAGTAGGCTTCTTTCAGTTTTAGGCAAAACAATGTAATATGCTCATTTACGTTGTCAAAAACGTACAGAGTTTAAGTCTCTTTCGCACGGTTAGCTATTGAAATAGTTTATTAAGAATAGTCGGTTATTCGATTTTGTCTTGTGGTGTGTTCTTATAATTACAATCATTAATTCCCCCATATTTATTAAAAATAATACCGTTTACGCATTCAGAAAAGTGTGATATGCTAGAGGCATAGTTGATTTTTAGAAAAAATGGAAAAAATGCGTTTCCTTATTATGAAAACACATTTGTGAATCGTCGATGACCAAACCAGTCCTATCTTCTAAGACTATAAATTTCGAAGTAATGAAGATACATTTGAGATGCGAAGAAATAAAGAAGTAGAAGTGAACGTGTTGGGTTTTTTTGAAACCAATCCAGAAAAATCCATACGAAGTTGCACCAGAGAATTATATTTGCAAAAGAGTACCATGCCATTGTAAAAAAACACAAGTTGCGTCCGTGTAAGAACCACAAAGTGCAGACTTTACTTCCCGGCGATGCAGAAAGAAGATTAGTTTTCGTAACTGGTTGAGAAATTTTTGTAATGAACGTCCACATAACTTTAATTATATTCTATTGTCTGAGGAATCTAACTTTTCAAATTCTGGTAGTATGCATAAAAATTTTGCGATCAAATTAATTCAATTTGTACAATTTAGGAATATGCAATAAAAAAAAATCAACATTGGAGTAGAGAAAATCCTCTGAGAGTAGATCCGTGCAATCCCCAGCACCGGTTTACTTTAAATGTGTGGTGTGGATTAATGGGTAACAGAATTGTAGGTCCAGTTTTCTATCATGGTACCTTGACTGGAGAGCGCTTTGTTGGGTTATTAACAGAAATTCTGAATGATCTTTTAGACGATATGCCACTGCTTCATAGGCTCCGTATTTATTTTCAACAGGCAATATTAGTAATTTGTTAAATAATACAATTCATCAAAAATGGACAGGGCCCAGCGCGCCTATTCGTTGGCCTACACGCTCTCCTGACTTGACACCTCTCGATTTTCATCTTTGGGGTTTTGTGAAGAATGATGTTTACAAGCAGCGACATCAAAATGTGATGCAACTTGAAAATAGTATTAGGCCAACGTTCTCGGGAATGCGTTATTCAATTGTTTGTCCAAGAACTCCATAGTAATCAGCGTTAAAAACACAAAAAATTTGCTCATTTAACTAAAGTCGTAGCTACAGAAATAACTAACATAGCATAACTTTGGACTCCCTGTATACTTGCGCTGTTTTTTCTTTTGCCCGATTTAAATTTTCTGAAAACATTATAATAAAAGTTTTATACATATAATTATTAAGATTAGATGCTTATCCTATAAATTTCAAAAATAAATGCTAATTTTTCGCGTTAAAATCGGCGCAGATCAAAATTCACCCTACTACACCGTTTAGGTTATTATTTATCACCATACCAGTTAACGGCTAAAAGTAATATTGTTGATTGTCGAGTTATTTCCAGAAAAGATTAACACTCGAGCTTTAAGCACGGAGATAACATATAAGTAATCGATATTTCCATGATTGTTTCACCAATCTTGTAAGTTGCGAAGAGAATCCTTTTGACATATCTTAGCTTTATTTGCATTTAAGACGTTAATTAAAAATTAAAAGCACAACAGATAGTCCCCTGCACAATAATCATCAAGAATTAATAATACGTAACTCATACATACATACATCTACCTATGTATGTAAACGCATCCACGTTCTCATAGATCGTGACCGACGATATTCAAATTAAATACTACATTCGACGTGCTGGAATCGGAACTTAAGACGCTTTGGGTTTCGTTCCCGACAAAATTTCAATAAATCTCAGGCAATTTAATTTATATACGTCTGACGTTAATTTCGGGCGATGTCACACGCTCGAACTCAGTCAAACACAATTAACAGCCGATATAAAATCTTCAACACAACAACATTACGTTACGCACACGTGCGCGCATGGGTTCCGATGTGCTTGCGCATTCACGGGCACATTACAGCATACGGATTGAGAAAAAGAGAGGTTCCAGGGAATGAGTGATGGGCACGTTCTTCGTTACAGTGAAATGCATTTTTGATGTACACTTACGGTCACGGAACATCCTCCAGGGGCAAGCCTCCCGATGCCACGGCATTGATTTATTTATTAATTTAAAAGTGGGAAGCACTTAAAATCGCACCTAAGCGCTGCTATATATGAATTTCTTCTCACACGGGCGGCGTTTATTGAAGATCTCGTTTGGCCGTGTTGTAAACACAAATAGATGAATTAATGATAGAGAAATATACGGCGCCCATTTACATACCATAAAATGTGCCTACTTAACGTTTCCGATACTGAAAAGAGCTGTATTTATTAGTTGGTGTACCCTGAGGAATCCGGATTGCAACAGTCATTGGCTCGATTTCATATCCTATTTAAAATAAACTATTTTAATTAATGCGCTTATATAAGATATACGAGGGTAACAGAATGATTTTTTTGTCTGTAAATGAGATTTAGTTAATAAGAGAATGCCAAATTATTTTTATATTTCTCATTTTGTTACCAATTGGCTACCAAACTATGGATCGTGTCGTACAACTTTTAGAAATCGAAACAAATGAAAATCTATGAAAATCAAAAATAAAGTCGTGGTTTAGATGCTCAAAATACTCGCATAAAACTTGAAACTGCGACAGGCTTTTTATGTAATTAATAAACACCACACAAACACTGACGCTAATATTCCGGCAACTTAGTTACTATCTTCAGTTGCTGAAATACGTATCTAGTGCTAATAGTGTTAATGTTAGAGTCAGTATTAGTATGGTGTTGCTCGACATTTTCCATCCCCAATGTCCAAATTTTGAAAATTCTTACAGCTTGCTTTAAATTTGTTCTATAATTGTTCCCAAATTTTGCAAAATAATATGGAAAACCTGCCAAAAACAAACAGGAAAAACATTTTTTGGTACCCGTCAACTCAAATTTCTGTGAGTTTTTCTCATAATTCGCAAAACAATTTTGAAAAACGAAAGCCTCTTCTTCCTCCCCCCTTCTTCTTCTGCGCTCCAACCTCTTTTTGGCACTTTTTTTACATTGTTCAAAAATAAAGTTTCATCCGAGTGAAGTAAGCCCTTTCCACTTCCAACCCCCAATTTTCAAAATTTGGAAAGTTGATCCAGGCTATCCTAGATACTGGCACTGGCTTCTCCAGAAATTTCCAATTTCATACTAAAAAGGCTGTTTTTTGAGCTACCATACTAATTCCTTCAAAATTGTTAGATAGCTCGTTCTAATTTCTTTAACCAACGGTTCAATAGTTTGGCCCTTTTCCAGTTTCTTGAATATTTTCTTAAAATGTTGAAAGTCTTTTCAAGTTCTTTTAGGTTTGTCCTACAATTTTGCAAATGGTTTAGTAAACAGTTGTCCAAAATTAACATCACATTTAACGTGATCATGATACAGAGTCATAAGCAAGAACTAAGTGACGCACACCTCTTGGTGTGTTGTTCGAGGAAGAAAATGAAATCGCAGAAGACTTGTTTTGGGGTAAGGAGATTGTCTGCCATTAGATTCGCCGATAAAAATACCAGAAAAGAAAGAAAAACTACAGATAAACTTGCTACTAATCTTGCTTTATGTCAAAAAATTGGAGATATGTCGTGGTCAATAGTCAGAAGATCCTTACGGGAAATTCAACACACCGAATGATATAGCGCATCATTTTATGCAATCATGGATAGGAAAGGACAGAAACTTGACATCCGACAACTGGTATACAAACTGCCTTTAAAAAATAAAAGAACAATTGTTGGAACAAGGAAAATAATAAAGGAGAACTATCATAAGACTTTTTACCCAGTAAAAACAAAGAAGCCAGTTCGTCTGTCTTTGGATTCCAAGAAAAAAGTACCTACTAGCAGTTTGTTATACTTTTTTCTACTATCCACAATGATTCTGCAATGAACACTGGAATTAAGGATAACGTTTTTGTTACAGGAAAGGTTTAACCGTCGAGTAATTTTATTTGAAAGCGCAAAACTAGTTTTCGCTTTGGGCTCTTTTCTTCTTTTTCGACATTTTGAAAGCTTACCAGATTCTTATAGCTATGTGCTACATTGATCCAAAGTGTTAGCCTTGTGCTAAGAACAGTTAAGGAATTAGAAGTTGTTTGGGGTTGTTTTGGGTGTGTTCTATATTACTCCAGAGTTTCAGCCTCATGTAACCTACATATTTCGCAATAAATTTCGGTAGTTTTCACTGAAGGTTAAGCATACATGATGGGAAGCTAATATTTTCGAACAATGTTCAAAACAACCAAAATAATCTGGAACAACAATAAGAAAAGGAGGTCAAAAGAGGTTGTCCAAAAGAAATTATCATAGTATTTTGTAAAATTTCGAAAACTGGGAAACGTGAGTAGATCTTTTTTAATGATTATTCCTTTGGTAATGGTTGCATTAAAAAAAAGTTTAAACTTTACTAATATAGTCAAGTTCTATAGGTAGTTTTCAGTTCTTTGTTGTGGGTTATCTCCAATATTGTCCAATACTTAGCTAGTTAAGTAATTAGTAGTAGCTGTTTAGATAACTCCAATTAAAACAGTCCAAAGAAGGCAAGTAATGAACTATTTTAGAAAACCAAACAGCCTAATCCAATAAATGCGCATTAAAAAATATTGTAATTTTCGGTGTAGGCACCTATTCCATGGTGCTAAAAATTATTGTGCTATTTATCGGAATTCTTATTATACCTAGTTGAAAAACATGTAGGACAAAACAGCCGATGATATTTTTGACTGTTTAATGGTCTATCTAGAAAAAATTGCCAGATAATATTATTTGAAACTGTACCTACCCACGTTTAAGTTTTTGGACAGTATAGTTTTGGCCATTAGCACTTTGATTTGAACATTTTCTCGTTGGAGAAAAACATATATATTGAGAACATTTGGATTTATATTAATTCCGTTTATCAGGGTAAAATGATCTCTCTCTCTCTCTCTCTCTCTCTTTCTAAGATTTGGTTTCCTCGATTCTTTTCTTGATGGTGTTCTGAACTCACGCCTCCATGAGTCACAAAAGAGGAGAGCTCCGATTTAACCACAGAGTCAGCGGTCAATTGGTACATTTGGGAGACAACAGCGTGATGGTCAGAATTCGCTGAGACCTCATCATTAGGAAAGCTCTATCCATCAGAATTCGGTGCCTCGATATGCTGACCGGAAAAATGCACGTCCTTTCTAGATAGATGAGATACCTATAACTAAGAAAACGTCTCACCAACTGTGGAATTGGATTTCTTGGTCCTCAGAACTTTACCGTCACATACTTAGAAGCATTGCTTGAAAGCCAAGAAATTTCTTTGAACTTTTACGATTTATATATCCTGACTATTATCTATTGCTTTAGGTATGGTATATTGTTAGTTTTTTTTTGAAAAAATTAGAGAATGTTACCAACTCTCCAATCGTCTAGTATCAATTGATTGAATATTTTTTTTAATTATCAGAAACATATGTCAAATTGTTTTTCAAGAAAATATAAGTCCAAAATAGTGCAGTTCTGTTAATGTGACATCCCATATATCTTACAATTGGTTAAAATCAATTTATAAGATTATCCTTTGGTCAGAAAAATTTCCAACAAAACAGTAAACTACTTTTGTCTGAAGATGCCATTTGAGCTCTTCAGAACGAATAGACCAAACACCTCCATGATTTTAAATTTGATTGCCCTAAATGGGACAACCTACTTAGTTGTAAAGACATGTTTCAATTACAATAACGAAACCATCTCCAAGACAGACGGCATCTTACCGCACTTAAAATCCGAGTTAACCGGCAGCCAACAGCGCCGCTCCGGTTAACGTCATGAACATGAACGGAAAGACAACACAGGCTACAGAAGATAGGCATATCATTAATAACAGTTACGTAATACACAAATATCGTCATTGTCTTGGACGGTGATCTTTATAGGAGTCCCAACTCAAACTCCGCCTTATATTCCTGCCTGTCCCTCTCCACCTCGCTCCCTGCCACACTTCTTCCCCTCTTATCCCACCCTCGCGAACAATGCGAATCCTTAGCGCGGCTCTCTAGGAAACGGCAATTCGCACGATGGGCGTGTTGAGCACGTGGGCATAGGAGGTGGATCCTAGGGCGTCAACGGCTGGTACCCACCGCGCGCCACTGGTGGGGAGTGATGTTGAGGTCTGTGGACCTCGACAGACGCATCTCTGCATACGCACGGTACGCACATGTGTCCATAAGACTGAGAGCTAGAGTGAAGTTGTAGCGCAAAGACACCCACTAACAAAAAAGAAATAAACGAACTTGTTGTCGCGTGTTGTTAATCTTGGTGAGAAAATTTTTGATTTGGTGATTATTGTGTTTTGTTGTATTAATTTTAATATAAATCCAATTTAGTGGGAATTTTTGTGAGAAATCGCGAAATGATCTTCTAACGTAATACGTGCGAAAATGTGCTTGCAGCGCGGCCAATCAAAGTTCATGAAACAATAGGTGAGGAAGTTGTTCTGGGGGGGTATTGCGCAAAAAGGGGTAGCGGCAAGGGTTTGCTGGAAAAGGGGGTGCGCGCATCGTCGCCGTTTCCGTCGTCATCATCGTGTATTTTGTTAAAGCGAGCTAAGCAAGTTGGTGGTGCTTGAGAAGCAGGACAAGTGATCGTGTGTGGAGACGGGACATCACAGTGGCTACCGCACATCTAACAGAGGTTCAAAACCAGGCGTCTTTCCTACCGCCATGTGTTGACCTCCGATTATACGAGCATTTGCGGTGAGTTTAGCTTTATTTTCCTACCACTCCTAATCGACTCCTAAACCGATGTAACCGTGAAAATGTATACGTCTACAAAAAGGATCAAAGTATGTATATTTCTGAGAAATGCAGCTTAAAATTTAATAAAAAAAATTATAATACCGATCAATCGAATTATTTCACGAAACCAATCTCTCTAATTTGATGGTTAGTTACATATTATAGATTAGTTCTTTATGGATTCTAAAATAATCAAATTAGTAATCAGAATCCGGTTAGAATTACTTAAGAAAGTAGGTACCGGGTACAGTACACATTGCGCCATCTAGGAATAAACAATGTAAACAAACTTTCCTTCGGAACCTGTTTCTTCTACTCTAAATGAAGCAACGATTGACCGAATAATTCTTTTTTGGATCCTACCAGCATCTTCTTTTTTTCTGATTCTGTATTATCGCGTGGAACATCTTGGATCCAAATTAATTTTAAGGAAATATTTTTATGACCTGTGAAAGACCTGTTTTGATGAAATGTTTATTTGCCTCCTGCTAATTGAGTAATAATTTCGTAAGCTGTATTTCCGTTTTCGTTCCTTTAATTTTACATTTTAATATTGATTTCTGTAGTGTTTTCTTTTTCCAAAGATTAAAAATACGACAAAATTAAGGAGCCATTAAAAATATCAAGATAAAACTGACACTTCCCATTTTTTTCTTATTTATAGCTATATTTCATGTAATAATGGGATAGCTTGGTCTTGTCCTTAAATCTTAGATAGTTTCAACCATCTTAGAGCTTAAGGCTAAAAGCATAATTAATAAAAACTACTTTATCCGACTAATGTTATTAGAACTGTCAACAATTAATAAATCATTTTTGCTGTGGCGTCCTCTAATTAAGCTTAGGTTTGGGTTGTATTTAAATAAATATTTTTCAATAAATAATATATCTGCAGCTACATATGTTGGACGGAATCATTTTTCATATTTAATAATTATGTCGTTTTTAAAGCAAGACTCTATGTCTTGTATGATTCGGCGCCATATGTACCACTTTCCAGTTTCTGGCAAAAATTTTCAAATTTTACATTTTTTTGAAGCTAGAGGTTAGATACCCTCATACTAGCTTTGCCAAAGACCCAACTTCTTTGCTACTTTAACGACCAGATTTGTTTGATTTTTTTTGTTCTACATATACCTTTCCCATCTTTTACATTGTAGTAAGTCTTTCTGAATGCGCAATTAAAATCTAGTATTGAATTATGTAAGTTCTTGATGATGTTACTTATACAGCAAATATTTTTCTTGGGGCCTTTAAATTACTAACGCCCTATTCTGTTGTTTTTTTTAAAAAAAAGTGTTTCCAATTGGAAACAAAACATTACTAATTGTTATTCTGTGATGGATATTGCGGCCTATGATAAGTTGATATTAGAGTGATAAGATTGCTAATTTTTTAGGTCCAGTTATTTGTATTCGTATTCAAATTCCGAGGATTTGATATTCGTAATTGTGTTCGAGGTAATCGCTACTCTATGGCGGGTATTCGTTACTTAGTTTCGCGTATTCATAATCTGAGTTTGAATAGTTACATACCTGTGAACCCGTTTGAATAGTAATCCTTTTAAATTCAGTCCTGTTAATTGATTTTTTGTGAATGTAACCGTTTACAAGGAAACAAAATGAAGTGGTACGACTAAACGAATTTAGTTTATAGTTAGTTGCACTTGTATGTAGTTAGAGTTTATAGACTGATGTATTGTAAGAACAACGCTAACACTCTTAGCTTGTACCCTACGCTATTTGCTTTAATATCTCCTAAACTATGAAAAATATCGCGAAAAAGTTAAGATAAATACTTAAAAACTTTTTTAGTAATACGGAAAGGTGATGGCAATAAAATTAAATACATAAATATAAGGAGTGGGGATTTTTGCCGGTAAGCAACAATTGTGAGAGAGTAAAACTATTGTCATCAGCATTTGCTAGTCTTTTCTTGTTAGTTAAGAACTGAGTAATCGGATAGGATGCAAGAACCAAATATCCCGTTATCCAAAATGTTGGTAATCAGATAATGGGTCCTTCTAAATCAAGGTTCCTGACACTATTACCATTGGCACAATCACCAATTATGTCGATTGAATCTCCACTTTAATCACTTCAATATGAATTTGTTGATGTTCCTAACTGCCTCTATGTTACCTTAAAATTAAATTAAAGAGATTGAAATTTTTTTCATTTTCATTACAAGGTCTAAAAATTGCTTCTCATAGTGAAGGTGGTGGCGCATGGTACCCAATTTTACTCCCATTTCCGATATATGTATTTCGATTTCCTTCAAGACAGAATATTCTGCCACTTTCATAGTTTTTTATAATTATTATTACCACGATTTTTTGAATTATTTTGATATTGATCTTGCAATTATCATCTTTATTAAAATCCTTAATATATTGTGCAACCAGCTTTAGAAACTACAACTTCGAATGTTGCAGCAAGAATCTATGTATTTGTGTCTAAAGTGTTGCCTTAATATGAAGAAAAAAACGCAAAAAAATTAAACCATTCCCCTCGTAATATACAGTTTACAAAAATTCGAATTAGTGACATTTTGTTTGCATTGATGCATTAAAAAAAATCCACAGCTTATATCTTACGTGGGTATATGTATCTGCTACTATTATAAAAAAATGTGTGTCCAATTGGGAGCTTTAAATTTATTAATAATGCAGTGATGAATCTGCAAATGCATTTGTAACCATTTTTAAAAGAAAGTAGTTAAAGTCTTAAATTCTTGGTTTTATTTAATTATATGTATGTAGTATCAACAAGCAAAGTAGCTGATGGTAAATATATGACTTATTTGTGATTTAATACGTATTTTATTTCAAGGTTTACAATTTTTTCCCCATTACAACTCACTACAATCTTCCAGTTGAGACAAATATATCAAAACAAAAAAATGTTAATAAGAACTGTCTAGATTTATACAGCTGACGCGACATTTAAACAAGTTCTTATAGAAAATACTTGAAGAATCAATAGAGCCAATTCTTTTTCGTGGGAAAGGAAATGTGAGAATTATTTAGTCGTATGTTTTTTTTTTAATTTATTCATAAAGTCTACTCAATCAATACTACGTTATTTGGGAAACAAAGATTTGTGCTGACATCGCAGTCTACACGCTTTAAACGACCGGTTTTTGACCAAAATGCATAAGATTTATTTCCTTATTTATGTTCAATGTTTAGCGTGTAATCTGCAATGACAGCAAAAATGTTGATAACTGTTATGAGATTCTAATAGTAAAATATATTTAATTGGGGAATTGGCTGACCAGTCTATTCTGTCAATTCCTACCTCTTCAAACTAATTACAACAATTTTTGCTCTATGTGGCCAAGTACAACCACCCACAGTAATGAGGTCTCCAGTGATGAGCTTCTCCATGTAGAATAACAAAGCGTTTCATCATTTTATCCAAATACATACCTTTGACCGATAAGTGAACTATTCTGAATAAAATACAGTTTGGTGTAACCTTTCGTTATGCTAGCGCCTTTCCCGAATGAATAGAGGATTATTTTGTACTGCTGCCCAAATCAAAATACATATGTACGGGAATATGGTATGTACATACCCATATTGGCATAAGTATGCCATGAGAATTATTTCTCCTTTATGTAGAAATCAAACCAGTAGCAAAAAAGTAGCTAATTCTAATTTATGGTAATTTCTGCTGGTCAGATTTGCGCTTCCTTTTTGGGCAACACTTAGGAGATCCATGCTCCAAAACTAAACGTTATTATGAATTCAATTTTATGGTTTCAAGCAGTACTTGCTAATTCTCTCGTGTTCAATATTGGTAGTAGTGGTCGTATTATATGGACTAGTATAATTTTGCAATTAGTTAGTATTTATGTATAGTTCAGACATTGCTTTACTCATTATTTTACTTAAATCTCACACCATTATGATTAAACAATTCGTAGCACACATTATAAATTTAGCATTAATTTCACAGCGTTTATCACAGGGTGTAATTTGATACTTATTACTTAAGTAGCAGTTTAAAAATAGATCATAGCAAAACAGACGACAAGTACATAGTAACATACATACAAAATTATTTTTAGTTCCAAGAGAAACGTAGTACGTGTCTTCTTATTATCAATAATACTAAAAGCACGAGTAAATGTCAGTTCACAACTTCAACTCAACGCTTAGTTTGTATCATTCGCCAAGCTTCTTAACGAAACTTTTTGTTTAAAATCTCGCTACAAACTTCATGTGCATAATTTAAGGATTTTGTCGCATTTTAATGGTTGTATAGATTTTGCGAGGTGTATACGCCAAAGACAATAAATTTCTGTAATTTGGGAAACCTTAAGAGATCCGAAAAGTAATCAATTTATAGATGTGATGAGTATGTTCAACGACCATATTTTAAGATTATGCTAATTTATAATTACCATAAACATATATAGCTCCGTTTACTGTATAAAGATGACATAATTTTCGTTATGGACATTTTCACTTTTTGCCTGCTATTATTATTATTTGTTTCGAATGCAAATATCCTAATCAATAATTCATGTATGTATATATGTACTTCTATTCTTTGATATTGAATGCGTACAATTTTGATGACGGTGTTGTGGACATTTTTAAGACAATTCAAACCGATTCAAATGTAGATGTGCCCGTATTAGTGCTACTATAAAAAGATACAACAAAAGAATGTAAATTCTTAAACCATCGGTATTTCGTAGGTGTTACATACTAAGCGGGTTTAATACCTACTTAATAGATGATGTTCTCTTTATTTGGATTATATTACACGAACTTATGACTTCATTGGCATAACCGTTAGTTAGATTTAACACAAATTAATCAATGGGAATTAAGTGTTAGAAAAAAACGTAGAAAGAGAAAATAAGATATATTTCGTGGGTGTATACTTAGTTGATTCCTCTATAATCTACAAGCTTGTTGTTATAAAAGCAATTTCTAATGCTGAATAAATTTAAATGTAGAGAATAGTACAAATATTAGAAAATGTTTACTTGAGAATATTAATTATTGCTTGAAACTTCTCTGTGTCCTCTCACCAACTAAACACCAACATTACTTTTAAAAATATCTGCTCATTCGGATCAATTTTAACGTCTAGCCTTTATTATTGAAAGAAGCCTGAATACCATGGAATAACCTACATCAACAGCTCAATTTTAAATAAATCTAAGTTACAATCAGCTTTATGAGTCACTTACAACATACAGAAGGATTTCGTTTAAGGCTGATTCGGTATGAAGCTGGATCTGAGGCGGAAGCCTAAGAAAAAATGTAATATTTTTTAATGAAGCTATATACTGCCAGCCTCCATTAGCAGTGCAAAGATGAGAATTGGCGGGAAATTCTTTCCATACAAAAAACTAATTCACAAAAATTAAAAAAAAACAGTATCAGAAAAAAAAACTTGCAATTACGGTTTTTGTCAAAGTCGAACTACTTTAGTTTATTCCCTGTTTCTTTTTTCAATCTTATCATTAAAATTTTGAAAAAAAATGATCAATATTGTCTTACATAGAAAAATTTTCTCCACCTCCATCTTGATAAAAATTTTCAGAATGCTGAAATTCTTGATCAAATTGTGGAGAAAAATCCAGAGTGTGTCCTGCCACAAAGATATTATTGCTATAACAGGTTTCATATTTTTGCAAACATACAGACATAATTAGTTCTACCATTGTTAATTATGTGTTCAGACTATCTCCTCTAAAATGCTGTTTACTTTGGCGCTTTGTTATTTATTATTTGTAAGATGACAAATAAGTCTGGTGAAAGTATAACTACCTTTGGAATGCCAAGAACTATGAAGAGTGACTGTTCGCTATTGATGTAACTTTTGGGATTCTACTAAGGGGAGCCATTACTATTGCAAATAAAGGTTTGGATTGGTTGGATATCCTGCACTGGTTCTTGTCAAGAGGAAAACTTAATTCTCCAAAATCTTTAAATTAATATTACTAAAAATAATGGTACAGGGTGTATTTGAAATAAAAGCAAAAAATATTAAGAATTCTAAGATACAATTATGTAGAATATAAATCCAAAACGTTTTTGTTCAATTACGACGCGAATGCCAAAATTAAAACCTCCTTTATAAATTTTAATGAAGAGTTCAATAATATCAATGTGATTACGTATGAAAACACTATCGGAGACGAATTAATAAAGGAATTTTTATTTTAAATGTATCCTGTAATGTGCTGCATGTGCCACATGTAAACGCGGGGAGAATTGGCCTAGCCTGCTGGGAACCAGAAGGATGCTTGGTCCCAGTACTCATTGGGGGGATAGCAGGCTGGCGTGAAATGGCACCGAGAGCCTTCTCGGGGGGCGGCGTTCCAGATTTTGCCGCATGGGTTGGTTCGACACCAGATGGTAGGGTAGATCTAGGTGCAAACAGAGGTCGTCTAGATTGGGTTCCTGAAGGTTTAGAGGCAGCCGAACCCATGGCTTCACCCTCGTCCGAGGCTTTACGTTGTCCGGTCGCACCAATTTTCACTGCTAGCGGGCTGGCAACCCATCCTACCTGCATAAAAAAGGGGAGAAAGTAGGGACTCAAGGGAAGAACGGGATAAGGGTGGGGTGAGGATGTTTTGACCGCCGACGTTTGCCAAGATCCGCGCCACCACGAGAAGATGCCGGTCGATCTATGTACCGCAGAGGCTCTATAATCGCTTGCAGATACCCCGGGATCCTCAAGGGAACCCTTCGGACCCCAGCCCATCATTGAGGACTGGAGCGGAGCAACTATGTATGGAAGGGGTAGACGGGAAAAACGGGAACGAGAGTCATAGTTACTCCCGCCAATGTAATCTATGGAATTACTTTAAACAACGATTGAAAATCATTTAACTGTAGTAAAAGTAGAACTATTGTTGTGATTTAAAGATAGTTTCTTAGTTGCAATTTCTGTAATCGTAGTCGTATTTTCCTTTTTATTAAAGAATTGTTGGTTCCATGTCTGCAACATCTACATACATTCAACATTCGAAACAGACTGACTCTGATTGTGCGTTGCACACATATTAAATATTGCCTATCGCTACACCTGCTCTGCGCAAACACAGTGGCGCGACGAATATTTTATAAATATCTTTGTCCTTTTTTTTCTCGCGTCTGGGAAGGAATTTGCGCAAAATATTTTGGATTTAAGTTTAATAAAATAATATCTTTCCAGTTTTCATAGTCCTTAGTTTTGTTTCAAATACACCCTGTATTTTGACGATATCCTTGAAGGGCAAATATAAACTAGAAATCAAATTTTTGTTTACCTGTGCAAAGGAAGTAGAAAGATTTTCGCTAATATGATGTTATTATGAGCTTAGTACAGACAGCAAAATTGTATTCATTACGGTTTTGATCAAGAATGCCCAATGAATACTCCAGAAATAATATTTTTTTATTTAAGATTGTAAGTCTTAAATATTAAACAAAATCAGACGTTTACTTATAAATAAATCTTTAAAGAAAACTGCTTTGACAGTACATCTATGGTATTAAGTGTGAGAAAGTTTAATATCAGTATTATTATAAAATTATGTCTACGTTGTAAATTAACTTTCTCCGAATTTATATTATTTACTTATTTAAAATTTAAGATAGGCAGAATATTGATAGGGACGAACGTATCAAGTTTTTTAGAGGGTACCGCTTCCCTTTTCAACGTAATCTTTAAACACAGCTCTGAAAATCTTTTCCCATCTTGGTATCACATTACCCCACTGTATCAAAACACAAACACGCCCAATTTAAATCAGCTTTGGGTAATTTTATAAATGAGTTGTCAACAATTTCCTTTTGTTAATCGCACGAAGAATAGGCACAGTGGAAGAAGAAGTCCGGCAAAGCGACAGCTGTGTACTACGGTGTTAAGTTCGCTCTTTTCTTATGTGATGCTAATTCGACCTGCTTGACGCATCAGAATTTCTTTTATACCCCATTCCATTCCATACGTGGACATTAATTTGATAATGCCCATATTATAGGTACCCTAACCGACTGAACGTTGCTTTTTCATTTTTCTCGGTTAAGGGTGACTCGTCATATGTCACACATCAGACAACAATAAACACAATTAATCTAATTTTTTAACAAGACCGAAAAAACGCAGGCACATACAATATATAATGTGGTCGTTAAACGATCAGAACGATAATATATCTTTGTACGTTTAGGAGATTTTAAATAAATTTTAAATTTAAATTTTTAAATTATATCAATATAAGGCAAAAATAGTATAGAAGAGATAAATTGACCTCTAGACTACGTAATTTATGCTGACATCAAATTCACGAACCGGCTATAAAATTCGTGATTTTGTCAGCTGTTTTATGTTAATTATGGGGAAGAACTTCGTAAGATGAGAGAGCCAACATCAGAATATTTAAAAAATAAAAATAATAGCTGAAGATTAAATAAATTATTTGTAGCTATTCTGACTAGTTTTGAGAATTTTAACTCACACTTTTGTCTCCCTTTTTAAGATAAGTTTATTTCTTTTTAATTGCCACAAATAAATTATATTTATCAATCAATAATGAATAGTTCTAGTCTAAAAAAAGAAACTATTCACAAATGGGAAACAACTTCAATGCTCAAAAGGTGCTAAATATCTGAGAGTTTTCGTTGTTCAAGCTGGATAGACTGTTCAAAAAAAAAGAAAGAGAGAACACAAACCAGCCATGTTGGTCTATAGAAGATCTATGGATCTTGTCTATATATTAAAAAGAAATGTTCCAAAATGTCCTGAAACGAGATTGGACATAAACTTTTAACTACACGATTACATGTAGACTTTGAAACCTGTACAACATTCGACAAAGCAAATCTCCTTGTATTCGCATGATTTCTTTTGAAAAACTGCTTTCCAATACTCTCACAGAAAAAAAAAACACTCGAGTAATTTTAAGTTGGAAGACGTAAGCGAGCAAGTAAATGTTTGAATCTCGTAATTATGGAATTGTTATTCTCAGAAAATCTTCATGCATTGCTTTGGAACTCGTTCCGTTGCCTCGTCCTGTTGTTTGGGAAGCATTTGGTAATTTCTCCCGAATCATTTTTGGGATTATTTGATCCTTAAAAGAACAAATAATGATACCAAAATGATCCTATACAACCCCAAATACCGACCGTTAGACTCTGGAGATCTGACTTCTACCTTAGGAGATTGAAAATTTTCAAATGTTGAAGTAGTTCTTAATATTCGTGCAATTTTTTTTGGTGTTGCTTTAAATTGTATTGAGTTTAAGAACATAAACCAGCCAAAAACGTTTTTTGCATTTTTTTCGACTGGATTTTAGCATTTTTTTTGCAAAAACTGTAATAATACACAAGAAAATATAGACAACAACCTTTAAGAACATTTTCGATTATTGAAAGAGGTCCTCAATTCAAAAAATTTTCAAAAAGATAGGTTGATATAACACATGTTCCTTCCCTTCTTTTGGACCTAAAATTGCTTTGCGAAACTCTGGATCAATAAACGCAAAACAACCTGACAGATTTTTTAGCATTTCAAATTTATAAAGGCACAAACTAACCAGCAACATTTTTTTTGCATAAGTTTGATAATATTATTTTGGAAAATTATGGAAAAATCCTAACCAACGAAGAGGTGTAACAATTTTTTTACATAATAACCAATATTTCGCTGCACAGCCCTTGGACAAAGCGAATTATAGACAATAAAAAAAATCAAATTTAAAAAGAAAATAGGCTGGTCAAAAAAATTCCGTTCCAAGTTTAAATATTATTATTACATATGAATCTACTATAAACGAACATAACGTGGCTTAAAGAACAAAACTAATACAATTTCAAATTACTAAAAGGAAACTTTTTTCTCCTTTCTGTTTGGATTAATTCTTAATATTGTTTTGCAAAACTCTGGAACAAGAAACAATCCTAAATGACATGGCAGAACTTTTATTATTCTCATAATTATTAGAAAAAGAAATTATTCTAAAACAGTTTTCTATACTTCAGAATAAAATTAAACAAAGCTTATCCAAAAGGAAGGCTAAAAAATAGTTAATTTAGTCGAATTTGCAATATTTTTTGCGAAACTCTCGAACAAATATAGAATAATTTATAGAGGTTTTCTTCCGATGAGATCCAATCTTAAAGCATCCTGGAGGAACTCGTACAGATGCACAACAACAAAATTTAGAAAATAATCCATCCATTCATAATAAGCATCCACCATTTTTCAAAACTTTCAACAATGTAGAACAATCCTCAAACTAATTCAAGAGAAGAACTGATTTGGAAGATCAACCTATAGAGTAAACTTAGCAAGGCAATATAGCTTATAAGCTGTTATGCTATTTCAAACGCTTTGTGAGCTTAGACGTAGTTATGCAAAGTGTTCTTTGTGACGCTAAGCTAATATTTTTTGATCAATAGCCGTACGTAATTTTATTAACTCATTATCACATGTAGCATACCTACTATAGTTCCACTTGAGCTTTATTCAACGATAGTAGCTGCTATTTAGTTCTCACAAGTACTGCCCTTAGATTTTGCAAACAAATATTGGGATGTAGGCACCATATTCATAACTGAATATTCGATCAATAACAATGTTAAAAATATTTTTGGTTTCCGACATTCACATTCAATAAATTTTGCATAACTACAAGTCCCAGTCCAGGAAAATTCTATACTACTACAATAAGCCTCTTTGTACCCTATTTTTGTCAGATTTGAATGATACTTTCTATTACATACTATTCTACTACATACTTAAAATTTCTAACACACACATTTTCCTGTCATCAAATTGATGCAACAATTTTTTGGACGTAGGAGAATATCATTAGGTACGGAAAATACTAAATCCTTGGAAGTATTGATCAATATGAAAAATTCGTAAAAAAAAAGAAGAACAAAAAAAGCATCCTCCTCAAAATTACAATCCGAATTCTGACTGCATACATACATGCAATACACTGTCTACCTAATATGCTCTGTATCTGTATTATGAGTTTTAATAACTTTAGGATAGCATGTCTGTGTCTGCAACATTGAAAAGGCCACTACTGTGTGCTGTTATGAAACGTTGCCGCTACTCACAGCCGTCGACGGCTACGATCCGTCTCTTTTTTACTTTCCAACGATGCCGCACGCAAAAATAAATTTACTCCCGTCGCTAGTTCGAAAAATCGACCACGAGCATTATTGCAATAAACCTCTTACACAATGCGAACGTCTATGCCAGTGTTTATAAAATTAATATCAAAGTTTATCATTTCGGGCGCATAAAACCAAAACAAAGTTGGTCCCGCTATAGGCTTTAACAGGGATAGCACGCGTTCGTTTATAGTTTATTTATCAGAGATCAGATAGCCATAATAACATTATAGTGTGTTGTATCCGTATATATAAACACACAACACAACCTCTTTCTGCAACTTTGTGCACTGTTGCAATTTAGTTTTGTTACAATGTATAGCGGTGGAAGTCGGGGGGAGAAGGGAGTGTACTTTTTTTAATCGGATTATACACTAAAACAAATAAACTTTAATGATACTTTGTTAATTATCTGTTGCAGTTTTCGTATTGTTGATGCAGAGTTTGTTTCTGCGAAATCTAATGTTTGTTTGGTGTCTGTGTTTATATTTTTTAATTTAATACAATTGTATCAGTGGGAATTTGGATAATACATGAAAGGTTTTACTACATATTACTTCCGAAATAATATACATAATGATGTTAATATTGACAGATTAGGATATACATACATACCTACATATCTGAATAAATTTGACTTTAACCAATATAGCCATGTCATAAGATAAACTCTACTCCTAAGTAAAGAATTTTTGCAGTTTCTTCAATTACAAAATTTGGGGGTATTGCGAGAAAAAAACAGCCATAACATTTCCGAAATTCCATATATACCCATTAGAGGCAGTCCTATTGGGAACCAAACTTTTTTGCTGTACAATGATAGAATGATCTCTGAATCATTGATTCCAGATTAAGCGGTGTATTAAGCATGGTGCCGCTGTATACATATCTTCTCTTCATGATTTGCGAATTTCCCAGAATTGGAAAATGTTAGGTTATCAAAGAATAATATAAATGACTTATCCATCACGATAAACACACGTTTCAAATTTAAGAAGCATTTTTCGACTGTAGTTACTCGATTCCTGCGTTCAGGATCTGCACTGATCCCACTTCTGTGTTGGAGGGGCTTTGTGGTTTTCCCGATTATTATTACAGCTTCACTGGTTCAGTACTGCTAAATTCAACAATTTGAAACCAGTTTTATCCAGCTCCTTTGTGAGCAATATCTTTACAAAATTCTGGAAAGGCAACACACAAACTTCTTGGAAGAACTTTCAAAATTTCAAATTTCGAAAATGGAAGGTTGGTCTAAAAAATGGTAACGTCAAATTAGAAAACTTTAGAGCAATGTAGGGTAAGCCTCAAACAACTATTGCAGGAATTTCTTGAGCTAACCAATCACTATTATGGTTTACTTGCTTCGGCCCCGCCATTTTCAGCTTTAATTTCGTGTAGACCCAAATTTTATGAATCATTGTAATGGCTTCTGGTTTTGTGTCAAAGACACATAGATATCTAAAACCTTAAGATCCAATCATTGAACGACGATGCTACCTAAGATTAACCTTAAAACACCTTATTCAACACCTTGAGAGGTTGGATTGCTCCCAATCCTCGAGGAGGATTAGCAATATCTGGTATTGGCCAAATTTTCAATCCATTCAGCCGCTGCATGTGGTGTTTATTTGTCATTTTTCAAGAGTCAATGATAAAATTTCATAATTTAATCAATTTTAAATAATAAAAGTGTTTTGACTTAAAAAAAAATAGAAAAACCGTGCAGGAGCATAATAAGAAAAAAGAATCGATTTTGAAATAAAACTAATGCGTCCTTCAATGTTCCAACTCTCTTGCATCACACTCAATGCAGTGTTGGAGCCGCTCGTGCATGGACATTGCAGCAGCTTCAATTTCTCCTCTTAACAGACTACGAATAGCCTCTTGTTCGAACCGCAACATCACATCTATTGGAGTCTACATATAATAATAATAATAATAATAGCTTTATATTGTGTGGTATCCTGGTTGGAACTATTATCCGCCCTATTTCTGCCTATGAACGGTGTTTCTTGATTTTCCGGTAAACCAATTGCCAACTTTATTAAAAGATGTGCACTTGCAATTACGGCAATATATGTTTTTGCAACTAGACTGTTTTTTGATCTACAATTAATTTTTAATGTTAGTTGTAGCATTTTAAATTTGTATACATACCGTTATCGTTACGGCAAAATTTGATAAAAACATGTGATGGGAACACTCCATTTATTTTAATCGAACCTCCTGATGTTACACTTCTTATTGTGCCTTTTCTTTGACATTCTAGAGAATATAAGCATATGATAATTATTCTGTAAATATGACAAGGAAATATATTTACCAACTACATTGCTTCGGTTGCAAAAATAATACAGCCCAGTCTGATCACTTTTCTTTGTCATACTCTTCTTTGCCTGCAAAATGTAATGTATCCCTGTAACATCAATTCCCAGAGACCCTTTATTACACAATGGACAATAAATATGACCCTTTCTTGAATCTTCCATGACCGTTTGATGTATGGCTTTTTCTAGCACCGCTATTATAAAAGATGTTAGAAATTTCACAGTTTTTTGAAGTCATACTAAAAAAATAATTAAGCACAACAGAAAAACGATTAAATAAACGATTCCAAAGCAATGATGAGAGATGAAAACCACCATCCTTAAATACCAATTGGCAACTCCATAACCTCTCGTAAAATAATGTAAGATTGGTAAAAACTGGGAAAGCTAAATAAATGTCAGGATTCAACAAAACACCACCCCTTACTAGGTATTCCCACAATGCTTGTAAAACTGATGTGTACATGACCTTGAAGTCTACCGTACGTCAATACGCTGCAGATTTGAATGCAACCGGTTTAAAAAATACAATCTTCGATTCCTTAAACATTCTAAAAACTTATTTTTCAATTACAATCTTACTTATAATGAAACATGATAGCACCAGTTCATCATTATCATGCGATCATTTTCATACACATCTGAGATAATTTAAGTATAATTATTAAATAGGAGAAGAATAATATATTGAATAAGTAGCACAAAAATTAATTTCGAACATTCTAACACCTCCACAGCTTTAACAACGTAGGTATGTATTTACATCACCAGAATAGATCACAGTATCTACACCATATGCAACTATGTACTAACCCAGCCGATTTAGTGTACGTACTCTCAAAGCATCAACGTACAGTACTAAAACTCCTATATACACAGTTTTAACGACTCAATGTCAAAATTTACCATCCCATCCTTTTACAATATGAAGAAGCTAAATACGTTTCATTGGAAGTGGTCTCAATGTAGCTACATACATATATCTCAGTTGAAATACGTACAATAAAACTTTTACTATGTTTTATGTGAAACAATGTATAGGATCTTTGTCTACGTTTTAAAATAAAGAAAAAACATACAAAACATTACATCATTCACGAAACAAGTCTTCTTCTTTGAATCGCTAATAAATTTCAAATTTTATTGTGATAGCTGGATAGTAAAATCGAATACGATAAGCGTCATGTACGTGTTTGTTAAATACAATGGCATGAAAGCTGTAACTTCAAATAAACAGAATTTTATTTACCGATGATGCATATATAATCTCCCGATATTCATTAGTAGTTTAATACGCGCAGTAAAAGATCTTTTTTCTTGAGGTTGGCAGGATCATCTCGCGTTTTCTTAAATTTAAACGCCTGCCGTTGAATCGTAAAATATTTTTGTAAAAAGACCTGTAATAACTGCGTGTATACATACATATACCGTAGTGTTCTAGGTATAAATGCACATATTCATGCTAAGAAAAGCGATTTTAATAGCTTTTATCGAACGAAGTTCACTTAGATTAGGGTACTCTTAGTTTATCGGCTTAATTCATTTTATGTATAGGTACAGAAAATTTATATGGACTGAATAATCTAAGTATGTGTGGGTAAATAAGGGCTACAAATTATATTTTGTTCCCGTAACACAAGTGTCACGATAATGGTTTGCTAAAAGACGGAAAGGTTGGTTAATTAAGTGGTTTAAAATCTCTTTAATAACCATGTAGGTTCAAGTATGCTTGGTTATAATATAATACTGTTTATAATTACATATTTAAAAAGTGGTGGAAGTTGATAATGGGAATTACTGCCAGTAGTAGATTAAAAAAGGTACTACTTCAGATGAGAGTCATACATTAAAGAATATTTAAAATAATCCGTTAAAAATCTAGTAGTTAGTTGTAGCTTGTTTCTAAATTGTTCCAGGATTTTGAAAATAAAATTGAAAATTAGATGAAAAAAAAATCGAAAAACAGCTCCTTATTTTTCGAAATTTTCTACGCTGTAACAGAAGTACCAATTATTCAAATCGGAACAAGATTAGAAACACTACACAGCATACTTCTTGTAAAAAGTGGAGTCAGACAAAATTTTCCGGTTACGGTAAATGAGGAAGAACCATGAGACCAATCAACTGACTCCAATTATTTTTCTTGACCATTTGCACCAACCAAAATCTTAGTACATACTTTGAAATTTCTGGTGCTGCATGCCACAATATAAATTTTGGCAGTAATAATGCTGAATATGCTGGTTGTGGTATTAACAAATTTGTTCCTCAACGTCAAAAATTCACCTTTGTGGTGGTCGTCCTTGGTCTGATTCTGAACAGCCGATCTCTGTCGCCTGAAGCTTTAGGCTGTGAGTATTGTAATCCCACAAATGTTATATGCTTAGTCAAATTTTAAATTCGCATGACAATAATTTTAGAAATTCAGGTTTGCTATATGTGCCACAATTTAGTGCAAAGAAATTCAAATTCTGGCGAAGTTCTTCGAAGATAGTTTTATAGCGTTTTGCTCTTGGGTGTATCTGGCCATCTCTTGGCGTATATCCAACGATGGAGCTCGCACTATCACCTTTTAAATTTTGGTTTGCTGGATTTCTGTAAATTTTTGTTGTGGGTTCCGGCAATTTACGACCATGTGAAGTAGCTGCTAAAGAATATTGCACCCATCATAAGTTCCTATCAACGTAAGACAGTTTAACACTGCGGTCAGGTTAGTTTCCCCTAATCAGGTTTAGATTAGATTAGATTAGATAAGGGTAGGGGTTGCTCCAAGGGCCTCTTTCACCGCGACCTGTCTGGTCTATTGCGATTCCCATTGAGCCTAGAAGGCGCCCTTTAACTTTGCTCTCTTTATGAGGCTTAGCGTCCTTGAGAGTGGCTCCTTTGTGTAGCTGTGCGCTGTGGGATTCTCTGTGCCTAACGTTAGAAATCTTGTCCTTGACAGACCTTCGCAATGGCACAGCAGATCAACTGGGTTTTTTTCTTCCTCTTTGCAGAATCTGCATATGGCATCTTTCGCTAGGTATATGTTGTACATATCACTATTTAGTCTACAGTGACCTGTCAACACTATCATCTTGACCTATCGTAATCGTGATACTATCGTCTTTACACAACAGGTCTTTAGTGAACTCATTCTTCTGATCTTTTAGGAACTCTTTTGCCTGTCTTTGCCCTGGTTTCATATCCACTTATTGATGGACTTCCTGATTTGTGATTTGGTAGTGCCGAAGGATGGGCCAGGCCTGTCGAATTTCCCTGACGAACCTTGTCTGGCCAGATCATCTGCCCCATCATTTCCCTTCACGCCCTTGTGGCTGGGCCAAAGTTAGTTTCCTTTGGGAACCCACCTCATTTAAGGCGTTTACGCAGTCCCAAACTAGTTTGCAGTCAACACTTGCTGAACTAATCGCCTTGAGTGTTGCCTGGCTGTATGAGAAGATAGAGACGCTTTTACCGAGTTCAGTCCATCTTTCTACTTCCCTAACACAATGGTGAATTGCTGCTACCTCAGCTTGAAAGACCGCTGTGTCCTTGCTGAAGATTACCGAGAGAGCCTTCCTAGGCTTGCCTCCGTATATACCAGCTCCTACACCATATTCCGTCTGTATACCAGTTAGAGTCCGCTCTTACTGGAGGAACTCCTAGTCCTTCTTGCCTGGTGTTATAACCTGGTACTTCCTATCCAGGTTAAATTCCTGAACCATTCCCGTAACGGGTGCCTCCTTAAGTTCGTTAATTAATTAATTTTTGATGTTCAACACCGTGCGATCTACTTATCGGAGCTTACTTATACATCAATCTGTATGCTGCGGACCTCGCAGTTCCTTGAATGTAGATGTGTAGTGCTGGCAGGTTTAGGATAACCTCCAAAGCAGGTTTAAGAGCCTATTGCATAAAATGTGTCTCCACTGGTGATTCGGCAACACAGGGGTTTGGACGCAGCACCGCTGGAGTATGAAGCGAGCGCAATACCTTACAGCCTTTTTGGATTATATTACGCACAAAATATACTTGATTAAGTTGCAAAATGATAAAAATGAGATATTAGAGAGATATCGTGGTAGTTCTGTAGAGACAGTAGATCTAGGTTGGGTTTAAAACGACGTGTAGACGCTTACGATATCCTTACAAACCTTGGACAAATATCTTAGAGATAAGATGACATTATAGTCTATTTTTAAAGTTTTGAGACGAATTTCTGAACATACCCCAAGCCCAAATCACATGCAGGAAAATCTTGAAAACAAATTTCACGCGGCAAAATTTAAATAACGTTTGCATTTATGATACATACATAGATATATGTATATTAAGTATACACTTCTGCTTAGACTGAAGTTTCTTTTCTCATATTAAATTTATATTCATTGTCAGAATTATAAAGAGAAAAGAATTTAAATAAATATTAGAAAGTGTAAACGGAGGATAGATAAGATACACGACATTTATTGATTACAAAATATACAATCATAATACATATATTGTAAATTTACAGGTTCTGCAAAAATTGCATTCAAATATTTATTTACAGAAATGCAAATGTAATAAAAATATTTATCATACACTTATAAGCTGCTCATATACATATATTAGAAATAAATTCAAATATCTCTAATTCATTATGATGCTATCGAACTACAATCACTGCCTTCTTCACTGTCACTATCCTCTCCAACTCTAATGATGAATGGTTCTATTACATCATCAATGATTGTATCGAGATCTTTCATACGAGATTCTTCTTTTATAACATGATTTATGCACTTTTGCCAAGTAGTAGCAGTTACATTTCCCAAGGCATCAAGTAATAATTGTCTCACTTCGGATAATTTAAAAGTTTTGTTTTTGGCAGCTACTTCATTTTTTATTTGGGCCCAAACAAGCTCGATGGGATTCAGTTCGCAGTGGTACGGAGGCAATCGTAATACAGTTTTATTTTGTGATTTTGCCAGTTCATCAATTACATAGAAATTATAATTGCTCTTATGAATGTTAACCAATCGTAACAGTTCAGCTCTGACCATATCCTCATCGTACTGTATTTCCTTGCTTGTTAGCCAATTTTGAATATCCACCTTTCTCCATGACGATGATGGTGGCTTTTCAATCTTTCGACTATGATATGATGCATTATCTATAACTATAACAGCATTGTCAGGTAAATAATTTAATATTCGAGAGAACCATTCTTCAAAAACAGTAGCATTCATTTCATCATGGTAATCAGTAGTTTTCTTTCCTTCAAACAGTAATAAGCCATCTTTTACAAAGCCATCACAACTTCCAATGTGTAACAAAATAAGACGACGACCTTTTCCAGCTGGATTTTTTAATCCCGTTGTAAGCCCTTCGTTAAAGGCTTGTCTACGACTATGAATACTTGTGTCAGTCCACACTTTCTGTACTGTATGACCCTCATTCACCCAAGTTTCATCCAAATAGAAAATTAGTCTGCCCTGGGCTCTATATTGTAACATATCTCTGAGATATTGTTGCCTCCATCTTACAATGTCATCTCTTTCAGTCAAGATACTGTTTCTGCTCCTTTTTAAGTATCTAGAGGTCATAGCACAATTATATACATGTATTTCTATATAATAAATAATCCTTACTTGAAGTTCATCTGCTTCATTAGCAAATACAATGTTGATCGACTCATGATTGGCAAATCTTCATTACTTTTTATTTGCACCAGCACCTTATCTAATGTCGGAGGTTCCTTTTGTCGAAACATATTGTGAACTATTTGCCGTATAGCACTTTTCACAGTCTCATCAAAGGATTTCAGTAAGGAAGGCCTACCAGTAATCTTTTTAGGATCCGCACATTTTCCAGAGGCTTTATACTCTTTAATTACCCGATATACCGTTGCTCTTGAAATTCCTGTAAATATACTCTGTAAGAAATAGATTATATATAATAAATTGAATTTACTTGCCTACTATACAGAAATTTGTTTTATCATGTCCAGTTTCTTGATATT
Source organism: Popillia japonica (assembly GCA_004785975.1). NCBI lineage: Eukaryota > Metazoa > Arthropoda > Insecta > Coleoptera > Scarabaeidae > Popillia > Popillia japonica. The sequence goes on from SMLS01066477.1 coordinate 45,153, forward strand.
GGGTGTATCGGCTATAATTTTCTTGTAAGCATTGATAAGGGTCTGCTTTTCAGTACTACGCAAATGACTCGTCTTTTCACGCTTTTTCGGAGGAGAACAAACATGTACACGACCAGCGGCACTTGTACTTGGTTGTGCATCCATATTGGAGACCAACTATAAAACTCTTTTAATTGTATGTATTTCGATATATTGCTAATATATTACTTACGACTATATTTGGTAACTATTACTGCAAAGCTCTGAAAAGAACTGGTAGAGTATATAATGAAATAACAGAAAAATAATAGAAACAACAACAAGACTTAACCGTAAACAATGTCAAGTGACAGAATCTAAGCAAGATCGATACAATGTGATTTGGCCTTGCTTTCAACCAATGAGAATTCACTGTCAAAGTGGTCTGTTCAGAAATTCGTCTCAAGACTTTAAAAATAGACTATAATCAAAACAAAAAATGAATCCCAATGTCTAGAAGTTGCTAATATACTGCTAGTACGATCTAGTCTAGGCCTTGTGGATGCGATTTAATTCTTTTCTTCTTTAGATAGTCATCAAATGTTGGATTTTGTCGTCAAAATAATCATCATTTAGGGTATATGATTGACGTCTTTATACATCAATGCAAAGTGGAGATAAATATTGGTGTTACACAAAAGAATATGTTTGTGGATGATAATATTTATGGTCTTCAAAAAAGATGCTTGGTGTGTTTTAGCCACAGAAGTTTGTTACGAGATGAATATGGCAAACACTGAAGCTGCAAGAATTTCAAATTTTGATCAAAAAAAAAGGTTAATAATCTTTCATAATAAATTCTCCAAGAACTTTAGAAATTTGAATTTAAGAATTCCATTTACTAAAATTTAGAGCCTATTCCCCGCTTAAGAAAGCCAAGTTATTATACTTGTCAGAAGCCCAATACAGCATTTTATTGATCTTTATTTGTTGTTTTTAATTTTTAATTATTAAGTATTCTATTATTTTATCTTGACACCAGACAAAATAATGTAAAATATAAATAAATAAAATTTGGGTAGTACGATACAATAATTAGAAATAATATATTTTCAATTAACAACAGCCGGTTCGTCATAATACCGTATTAACGGCTCACGTACGTTATTAATTACACAGTTTGACAGCTTATAGTGCCCAGACGTTACCGTCTAAAGTAGACATGGAAAAATGGAACAAGATATCCGTTGTCAAATTAATAAGAAGTAAATATAAATTAGGCCCGCTTTTCACTATTTATCATCCCCGAGCGACAGACTATTACGACATTTTACAAGAACAACGACCACATACAGTCGTTAACAATAATTGGAGAAAATAGTCCAATTATAACGAAATTATTATGGAAATTGTAAGGTATTTTACAGGAAAAGCGGATCAATTACAAATCTAAACGAACTTGTCTGGAGTGTTGTCTGCTCATATTAGTTTTTGTAGCAATAAAATTAATGAATACAGCAATTAAACGTAAAAATAATGTAAAATAATTGTAAATAGAGTAAAATAAAAATTATGTCTCAATAATTGGTTTAATTAGATTTAAAAGAGTTTTCTACTAAATTACCGATATTAGTTTAATAACCAAATTAATAGTCATATTGTGCATATTAGTGCAATTAGACGTCGGGAAATAAGAGAAACTCGATTGCAGAATTAAGTCCTGCAGCACTGTTGATTACTTGTGTTTACAACGGTAACGGCTGCTGATACACAATAAGGTAATTGCAGTTTCGGCGCCACCATTTGCAAAATATTCTGACTCAATAATATACTGGAAATTGCAGTTAATTTATGCGATATAAGATACATAAGGAAACAAGTCTAAACGTGTAAATATTTTGGTTTGTGTACAACCTGATCGAAAATGAATGTCCTCCCCGATATGAAGAAACAAATTTTCGGTAAGGGTGTCATGATAATAAAATATGATTGGGAGGGTGTCGGTTTAAACGAGATTTAACTGTATCTTAAAGGAATATAACGATAGTGTATGTCGAAATAAGTAATAAGGATACAGAAGCACTAAACGCCTTATTGCATTCCCGTTTATTTATCGCATAGCAAACATAGGGACAGTTAAATGGAAATTACGCACTCCGTAACGTCTGTCTATTACATCTGAACGCACATCTTAACATACGGCGAAATTATGTAATGAATAACTTACGTTGTGCAATGAGTATGTTTGGTATTAACATTATATAATTACATTGTGGAGTGTTCTTGTGTATACATGTTGTTCGTACGTAAACGCACCAGCAATATAGGAGTATGTACACCACGTGTTGGGCAGATAAAACAATCCAGTTAACGTTAGCACAATAGACGGCTTTGTAAAAACAGGAAACTGGAACCAGAATCACTGACTGAGTGAGAGAAGGCCGGGAGTGAGAGCCGCGTTTCAAACAGAGGCGCCTGATTTTTAAAACTGATCGACTTTATGGGACTTGAATGGTGTTGTGTGCGTATGAGTGCCAGTGTACAACCAACGTGTACACACACATACACTTGTTAATATATCAACGAGCAATAAAAGCCGATGTGTGGTTTATGCGTGTATTTTTTCTCTTCTTTATATACCGAAACGAAACGATGATGTCATTTAAACAAATGACATGTGCTATTGTATTTCGAGATGTAATTTGTTTTTTATACCATGATTCATTTCGTTTGGTGGATTGCTTGATGTTGCGAACGTAGATGTAATACTCGTAGCACTTTATGTATGTAGTTGTTTTCAAGCATTTTTTATTTATCCATACTTGGAATGAAAGTGCTTAAAAATGAGTCGGTAAGTGAGCAAAATTGGAAATACAACAATAGTTTTTTTTATTATTTAAACGTATTTGTCTTCAGCAGTAGCAAAATTGATGCCTGTGGCACTAGGTTTGTAATGATCAAGGACGTTAAAAGAGCGCTGACTTTCCTGCTAGCAATGATCACCAAAAACTTGCTTACTGAAATTTTCAAGTAATAGAAGTGTCTAACAAGGTGAACACCACGGATTTTAATGAATCTCAACTATGTTATAGCGGGACCTTTCCCGTGTATAGTTTCTGAGAAAATCAACGTTGAATGAACGCGCTAAGTTCATTCCCTTATATCGATAATGTTAATTATTCAACAACCAAGCATTCGTAGCCTAGTGGATAAGATCTACGCCGGCCACGTCGGTGACTCGCGGTCCATTCCTGTCAGTTTTTTTCATCTTATTATGCACAATATCAACAGTTATATTTCATACAAATTATTCATAAATGATGAAGCTGCATTATGGCGTGTATTTGGAATTTAGGTATTTATTTATTATTTTTATTTCTTTTTATGTATTTTTATTTATTTATTTTATTGGACTACAGATAAAAAACGAACTGCAGGTAAGATATGGACTGCAGCACAAGCAAGCATATTCGAAATTTCGTCATAATGCACATTTGCTTCCAATTTATTTAATAATAAAACTACCATAACCAAAAATATCACTTATGAATACGTTATATGATATGTAATATTGTGCACATAAGATGGAAAAGAAATGTTTTAGCAGTAATCGAACGGGAGCCACCAACGTGGCAGGCGTAGATCCTATCCACGGTGCTACGAACGCTTGGTTGAGCTTGGCTGAGACACTAACATTATCGATATAAAGGAATGAACGCGCTCAACAACGTTTATTTCTCAGAAACAAGAGTGCGTTAGGATAAAAATTCGTACCTGAGTACACAGGGAAGGTCCCTCTATAACATAGTTGAAATTCATTTAAATCCGTGTCTGACAACCCTGGTGTTCGGCTTGTAAGACCAGCAAGATTTTCCCAGCTTGTTCTGAGCTTCTCCTCCCGGTCCTTGTTCTTATCCCTATTTTGAAAAACAGTTGCTATCCCACTAACTGTAACGGTTTTCGTTGCCACTGTACACGTTGTTTAGTTTCTCTAAGACATTCCCAGACTAATTTCGATCTAATGGTATTATAACTCAACGCCATTATAGCTGCTTGACTTCCGGTTCAAAACGTTATATTCAATCCAAGAAAGGCTGAGCTGAAAATGTGTTTTTAGTAATTTTAATTATTTTCAATGCAAACCAAACCTGAAACAACTCAAAACAATTTTCAAAAATCCAAATTTTGACAAAAGCGAACTAAAATCAGACATGTTTGTTTATTTGATTTTGTGTACTATTTCCCAAAGCTATGGACAATATTAAACATTTTCAAAATGTTGACCTTCTCTTTTCTTCAGTCATTCCACATTTGTTCTAAACCAGCACACATAATACTAAAATCAGTTGAAAATAAATGTCAAAAATACTTGGTTGAGTCTTTTAACATTAAATAATTATTAATAATAAATATTGTCCAATAAATGTTACTATATTCTTCCCTCTCTTGCCTTAATTCCAAATTTTAGAGCTTTTTCTAAATTTATTCTGTATTGTTCCAAAGTTTCAACTTTCGTACAAACTCCACGAAATAATTGAGAGAAGCTAAATTTTTATTTAGCTTTTTATTATTTTTATGAAAAATATCTCCTTCACTCCCTGTTATTGTGATAATCGTATATTTATTCTATATTGTTCAAAAACTGCAGCAACCTTTTTCATGTACATAGTTGGTGAAATAATTATAGCAAAGAAAACTGTTTACCCCCTAAAAATTTCTGAAGAAGGGGTTGTCAAAATTTTGTTATGCTCACAGTTTTCTTGAACTTCCTGAATTAGGTACAGAAGAAGTCTAAACTTTGAAATGGCTGGACCAATCTGACGCAATTTCCAGAATTTAATTAAAAAAAGGCGATTAGGGCGCCCTGTAACCTCCTGTCTTCGTTTTTTGGTTTTCAACAATTTTATGATATTGTAAGAAATGTGGAAAGATGTCTAAATTGCGAGTTTTGACAAGACTTAGCTAAGTTTGCATCTCTTCTGAGGAATGACAAATATTTATGACCACTTCTGTGTCAGTTATGGTGAGGTTGTAAAGTATGGAATAAAATTGAGGTGTGGTTTACAAATGGTTTACAAAAATCTTGTCTGCTTATTAGTAATAAAAATTGAAATTTTATACAGCTTCTCTTCTTGTGCGTCAATTTTTCATTAGTTTTTTTTTCCTAAATTTTAAATTCAAAGCTGAAGCTTAGAAAATACATGAATAAAATATAAATTTGCCACACACTCTCCTTTCATAGGAAATTTTAAAAGTTTCTACCGATTGTTGTTACTTTTTACCCATAGATCATGGATCACTATGTTGATTAAATATTAATTAACCCCTGATTTTTAAAAATCAAACTGTTGGGTATGGGTCTAGATTAGATTAGGGGTGGCCCTACGGGCCTCTTTCACCGCGACCTTCCCGGTCTATTGTGATCCCCAGTAATCCTAGAAGGCGCCCTCTAACTTTGCCCTCTTTATGAGGCTTAACGTCCGTGAGAGCGGCTCCTGTGTGTAGCTTAGTGCTGTGGGATAATCTGTGCCCAAAATAAGAAACCTTGTCCTTGCCAGGCCTTTGCAGTGGTACCGCACATGGACATGGGTTTCTTCCTCCTCCTTGCCTATATTGTACGTATGCCTATTCAGTCTGCAGTGACCTGTCAACAGGCCTACTAACATTTTGACGGTTTTCCTGTCTTTATCTAGTAGATCTCTAGTGAATTCAGGCTTCTGTTCTTTTAGGAACTCTTTTGCCTGTCTTTGCCCAGGTGATTTTCGCCGCCAATTCCTGGACCTACTGTGAATCCATTCGTTGATGGATTTTCTGATTTGTGATTTGGTGGTGCCGAAGGATGGAGCGGACCCGACGAATTGCCTCGACGAGCCTTGTCTGGCCAGGTCGTCTGCCGCCTCATTACCCTTCACACCCTCGTGGCTGGGAACCCAGGGCAAAATTAGTTTCCTTTGGGAACGCACCTCGTTTAGGGCATTAACGCAGTCCCAAACCAGTTTGGAGTCAACACTTGCTGAACTAATCGCTTTAAGTGTTGCTTGGCTGTCCGAGAAGATGGCGACGCTTTTACCGACCTTGGTACATCTTTCTACTTCTCTGACGCAATGGTGGATTGTTGCTACCTCAGCTTGAGAGAGCCTTCCTGGGCTTTCCTCCATTGGGTATGGGTCTAAGTTCTTATTAATTGTTCAGAACAACAAAAATCGACTAAAAAAATCTAATAGAAAGTTTTGATTGAGATACTCTGGAATAATGTTCATTCAGTAATACTTCCATTATTCTATCATCTTACTTTTTCAAGTCCATTAGAAAAAACTAACTGATTTCATGAATATTTCATATACTACACCTTTTTTCAGGATGAAGCAAAACTTCTTTTTAGTTTTGTACGATGCTATATGTATGTATATGTATACGTTATTTGATGATACGTTAATGTAAGATTAACTCAATATTTATCCGGTTTTCCGTCGTATGCGTGTATGTAGAGCACTCATAAATTTTTGTTTGAAATTTATTTCCAAGAAAAAAATTTCAAAAGACGTATACGAACAACTACACATTTTTTAATGCTGTTTGCCACTAACAATACACTTCGGATACTTTCCTTTGTGACAGCTATTATTTTAGAGCAAATTAATGTGTTTACCGTCTAAAATGTATTTATTGTAAATTACGTACGCGCAATTTTTGGAATGTACCGGCTAGTTTTGTCACCGTACACCAATCATAGTCCAAAGCAATTTTTACAAACCAAAAGAGAAAACAATGCTTGCATTTCAATATGGGACGGTTTTAGATATTGCATTAAATCCAGCATGAAAATAGCAACTTTATTTTCAGAATGGTTGTGTATATTTTTAATTTTAGTTTCGTTAAGAGGTTATTGATGCAATTGTTTGAGAAATACGCCCACTGCTTCGACCAACATTACCTAACCATCCCGGACACAGTTTATTTTTGTATAAATCTTTTGCACCATCTCTGATAATATCGGCGCAGTTATAAAAAAACCCGATTCATTTATAAATAGTTCTCCTACTTATTTCAAGGGGAGGTTGCCTAAATATAAGATTTTATATCTATTTTTTCCACTGTGCTAGTTATTTATACGTGTATCATTTGTTATAGTTTCAAAAGAGACTATTCGAACACTATGATTCCTGGTCTAACCTGAAATAACTCCCGAAGAATATTGCTAAATACGCTTTCTAAATTAGAACTCCAGAACTAAATAGAATGGTCACGTTTTATTGATAGTCGTTTGAAATTAAGCGGCTTAAGCTGCGTGAGCGCGTAAATGTGCGAACGTTGTGAATGTGTTTTCTCGGACGACACCCCGATTTTGTGCAACAAGTAGTTCAACAAACTGGTCCACTTAAATAACTTCATAATGTTAGACTCTTCTGAGTTTCACAATGTGCTAAGGATATCTACAAAACATTTCAACAGTTTTAGTTCATTCATAAATAGATGTTCCTATTAATACGGCTTCGAGATAGAAAAAAAATTGTGTGAAATCATTATTTGCTGGTTGCAAACTTATTTCTGTTAAAAATATCAAGAAGCTAATAATATGACATTGACCTACACGTCGACTAATTCTAATGTCGAAATATTTGATATGACCATTCAAAGGTTTATGTCATAATTATTTAATATCAGTTTTGATTCAGAATATTTTGGTCAAAATGAAGCTTACAATCTTGACTATTCGTTTTGTCATATTTTATGCTTAATTATAATTTTTGATGTCTGCTTCCGTAAGAAGTATTAGCGGAAAGTTGTCAACTCCCACACGAAGGATATGCATGCATTGAATGAAGATTTCTACTAAAAATGTTGATTCAAAGTCCGGAAGAATTTTTTTTTTAAATTACCACTTCAGGATTTTACCAAAAGCCTTATAGGCGGAATTTCTGAAAACTATTAGATTCTGACGTCATAGTGCATAACAAAAAAAAACTACAGTTTGGGCCCTATAAGTTATACGTACCCAAAGACAGATATAAGTACAGATAAATGTAAAGTAGCCGTCGAGTGAAAATTACGTTATACTTGATTGATTCCTTGTTCAAGTCGTTTGCCTATAGCACAACTGTCATTTAATTGGCTATTGTAATTAATTGCATGCACTAAAGTGACACAGTAAGAAGATACAGCCTACAGAGACATATGCTTCAGACACCTGTTTGAGGGCTGTTGAAAGGTTTGAAGCCATTTTACCAACATGCAGTAAACTAAATGAAAAACAGTACAAAATCCACTGCCTGGATAATTCGATACTAAAATCACAGGTTGTCGGCTCTAGACTCCACCATTACTTTTGTTAACCTCCTTTTAACACCCCCTTTTATGCTAGTGGCAAAAATTGATTAAATAGTTCAATGCTATTTTGTATTCGCTTATCAAAATATGTCATTTCACGATTCGATTTGCGTGCGTGCGTGAAAGGCCACTTTAAGCACTAGTGCGTTAAGTAAAATTGATACTTACTGTAACTTGATTAATTTAGTGACGTTTTAAAATCATAAATCCGTAACCCTAATGATTTTATCGGTAATAAATTATCGATTGCAGTATTAGCAGCTTCCCGAATTTCGGGGGGTGTACATTCTATTTCATTATCAGAATTCATGTTGTACAGGTTTTAATTTTATATCGAATTTTCTGAATTTGATAATGTTAAATATGTAAATTGTCACTTCAAATAATCAATACTGCCAAGTCTATTTTTTTTAATTAATATCAAGAGATTTGTAGTGTGTCATAAACAAAATGTCATAAATGAAAACGTATTTAACGATAGGTATTATTAAAGTACTCGTATAAAAAATATTATACAAACATGCGTGCGTGTAACATTTCATTCATATATCTTCACGCACTTGGTTCGTAAGTAACTATTGTTTTACTATATTTTAATTTTCACACTAATATGACGAGGTCAAAATATAAAAACACTTCTAACAGGGTTTGGGACTGTGGGAGCCGTCGACGTCATTATGAGCGAACTAACACCCACCCGATGACAATAATATACTTATCTATTATTTTATTTTTTATTTTATTAAATTTAACTAAACGTTTTGGCTAAAATTTCTGAAAAAAACTTTTGATTAAAAAATTCTCACTAAATAAGTTCATTGTAAAGTGTTGACTGAAAACTTAAGTTTAACAAAACTTTGACCAGCAACTAACCAATTGACATTGAAGAAAAGTCATCCATGTTTTTCACTTCTTTCAAGGTTTTTTTAATATATATATGTAGGGTTATCGGATTGAGGTCAAATATGCGCCGTTTTGTGCAATGCCTTGTTGCCATTTTTATGGTAGTTTATTGGCAAAAAACTACGACAGATGATTTTCATAAGTCTCCCTCAACGCCAATTTTACACTCATAAGGGAATTTCGTAGCTATGTACGGACTGTAAGAAGGATGCATGACAACCTCACAACCAAGCTTGCAAAACTTCTGGCGCGTGATCAAGGACATGTGTGGTCTAGCGTTATCTTGGTGGAAAATAACTCTCTCCTTATTGGCTAATTCTAGCCGTTTCTGGTCAATTGGCGTGCTTCAAATGGTCTATTTGCTGACAATATAATTTGGAATTTAGTGTCTGACCACTTTGGAGGAGTTCATGGTGTTTGGTGTCCTGTGGGTGATAGTGATCTAGAGAAACAAAATTGTAAAATGTAATGCATTTTCTCCTTATTATCTTCCATTTCTGACACCCGATAACACTCGACTGAATAAATCTAACATAAAACTGTTAAAGATATTTTTTTCCTAAGCAACTTAATCTCTCCGACGAGTATAAGTAGAACCCTAACCCTATCCGATTAATAGATCGCAAAATATCGAGGGTCAACAGCATCTGTTGACTTTTCTTCGCACATTTATTTCAGAACCTTTACAATTTACTTGGCTTTCGTAAAATAAAATTGTCATTTAATGCGTGTCAATAATTAATAAACAACTAGCCATACCTATCAAGAAAATTATCTACAGACAAAAAGAATCAGTGACATTAGGATTATGTTTACAATATCGTGGACAATTAAAAAAATTGAAATGCTTTCGCAATTATGTGGTACCATTTTTTTTTATTATTATTACGAATTAATAAGTTAAGATGTGGTATTCACTAATATACCTTCAGATTTAGCCTTATCTAATGTATACATAAAAAAATGGGATTTAATAAAAGATTATACCAATTTTATTGCCTATTTTCAATACAAGCACAACATATACAAACGAATGTTTGTAACTGCAATGGGTTCGCCATTATCTGCTGTAATATTAAATTTAGTAATGGAAAATCTTGAGCAAGATTCATTAAATAAACTAAACGGTCATGTTGAACTTTACAAGCGGTATGTAGATGATTGGATATGTTGCATACCGTTAGGTAAAATTGATCATATGACACACACATTTGATTCCTATCATGATAGATTAAAATTTACAGATTTACAGTCTTAAAAGAAAATCAAAATTCTATCCAAGATAATACATAATAACACGAACATAAAAACAAATTGGTACCTACATAAAAGACATTAGTAGCAACAGACACTTACACTACTTTTCAAATACTTCGGTAAATTTTAAAAAAAGTGTAATTAAGAGTTTAGTTGGCCAGGCTATTAAATTAGCACCCCTTGATTTAGGGAAAAATAATTTAAGCAAAGTTAGATCAATTTTAGACAAAAATAGTTATCTAGAAGAATTTTAAATTAATAAAAAACGAATACATAAAATATACAACACAGGCCCTAAACAAAATAGTAAAATATATCACACAATTCCATACATCAACAACTTAACTGACAAAATTAAATACGAATTTAGAAAACCAGATATAAACATTACATTTACACCAAACAATAACAGACAGTTATGTACAAATTCAAAAAGTAAATTAAAAAAAGAGAATCAAAGTAAAGTCCTATGTAAATTAGAATGCAAAGACTGTCATAGGTGTACGTCAAACGAGACAATACTTAAAAAACGACGCTATAATCGTCAATACACTGTAACGCATAACATAAAACGGAAACTGCTAGTTCTAAGCATTCTAAAGTATTACGACGTAACTTTGATTTTGAAAATGTGAAGATTTTAAAAAACAAAATAGTTATAAAAAAAGATTAATATGTGAAATGATATATGTATATTGAAAAAAAAAATAGTGCGGTCAATTTTAGAACGAGATACATATTGCAAATGTAAGTATTATTTATAATAATTTAAATACCTAATCACGCCTGAATTTTATCAGATTAGGCTCTTCAGACTGGGTTTTTTTACCATGTTTTTCCCTAGTCCTTGAACAGAATTGTTAGAGCTTGACAAAAAAAACATTGATATAAGAATCATTATTCTTATAATTGTGGAGTGACATTTCATATATCACTCAATTTCTTTGTATGTCGATAATTTTGCTGATAGGCATGGCTAGTTGTTTATTAATTGACACGAATTAAATGTCAATTTTATTCCACTTGCGAAGTTTGTAAGTGGTTTTGTGTTTTGATAAAGACATTTTAGAAGGAAGACCTTGAAAAATCTTGACTCAAAACTTCTGATTGCAATAGGTTTCCAACTATTTTGTCAATTATAATTATTTTGTAATAAATTATTGTTTGCTAGCAAGAATCCACGGCAAAATCAGAATTAATTTTTAATCGGTATTTCTATTATAAACATTTTTTTATTTGAAAAGGAGTTGGAATTAATATTTTTAGTTCTTTTAAACAATTTTAAACTCAATTACGTTCGAAAAAACTAGGACTAGCGATCAACCATTACCATTATTCTATCTTCTCCATTATTGAATATTATCGGCTTCAATCGCGTAGCCTATAAATCATTTAGAGGTCAAGCAGTAAATGCACATATATTACGGAGCGGCGGGTACAATTAGAGTTCGAACAAAAAAAAATGGTTTCGTGTGTAAATTGATATGCGGCCATATGGAGTGAGATATATGCGTACAATAGTTATGCGAGTAGATGGGCTTAAAAACAAGCAAGGCTACATTCGGATTTTTACACAAAGCCCAGCCAACATCTGGTTACCATTAACTTAACTAGAAAAGGCTCCTCATGTGTGGAATCTGTGTATTCGTTTGCCTGGCCTGAATCATTCGCAACATCCTGTGACGAAGATATTGTTCTTGTGTCAGTGTATAGGTACTTTTTTCTCGTTTTTTTTTTTCTTTCGGTATTGGTACTCGTGCGTATCGCTACGATTTAGATTCGTGCAGCACCGCTAGAATAGTACCTGCACAACTATGGCTGTAATTGAATAAAGTATGGTAAATGATATGTAAATCTCTGTACAACGTATGTCTGATATCGAAATAAAATTCTTCGTTATCGAAACCGTGTTGTGTAGTAGACTTTGTCTTTCTTATCCGGATTATTGGAATCCGACCTTGCGTCTAATTACGTTATAATTAATCTAGCTATAAATAACCGAAATAACATTCAGAGTTAAGAATTGCATGTGTGATAATATCGAGGTTTTGGGATGTTAATTTGTGTATTAGCAGTCACACGAGATAATAGGTTCCCAGAGGGACGTGAATTTAATTTAAATTTAAGTTTTTACGTTTTTATACTCGAGAAGAATTTAACCTTGAAAAATGTATAAAAATACCAAACGAAATCATCACAATCATCTTTAATATTTTAACTCTTCGTCATTTTCTCAACAGTTTCCATCTTTCGCCGGTGTTTACGTTCGGAGTTCACCAATTCGATATTAATTTCTCTTCATTCAGCGGGCCCGTCACTGTACGAGACAGCTTATTTAGTAGACAATCACGCCAGAGTCCCGGGCCCGATAACGAATGCGTTTCCCCGCACTTTTGTTAGTGTTCACCTACTTATATACAAACCGTGCGTTGCGAGACAAAGACGTTACGTTCCCATCCATTATTGAACGGGAGACCCCTGGGCCACAATACCTACAGCCCAGGAAGGAGATTGATAATTTGTTGAGTTAAGGGGGCATTATAAAATAAAACAGAGGCGTTTAAAAATACACCTCAGTGTAAGTGATTTAATACTCGAAATGTGTTTTATTTCTTTGCAAGTGCCCAGACTATACGTTGGTATTTTAAGGAGGTGATTGTGTTGTTGGTTATTATTACATCAGAAGACTATATAAAGCAGATAATTCTTGAGTGCATACGGATTATGTCTTACTGCATATATCCAATGGAATGCTATCAAAGAAATATAAGTAATAAGTTTGAATTAACCGAATAGGTTGTATTGGAAACGCAATTACTATTATAAAGACATAAAAACTACCTTCGTACGTTTAGATATATGCGGCAATAGACAAAAGCCTGCAGAGATTACGAGTACCAAGAATGCAAGCAGGTCCGTTTGGCCCTAGATCCAATATCTGTAGATGTGATAATTTTCTATTTATATATTTGGAAAGGTTATTCAAGGCTTTTAAGAAATGTATGCAAGATAAACATTTTGACTAAATTCAATTAATATGGTCTAATTTATTTTCTCAAATATTTTAGGAATTGCACACAGTAAAAGGCTGGTTGGAAAAAAAAAATGGAACAATTACAAAAATCTGAAACTTTCATTTTCAAAATGTGAGTTCTCAGGAAACAAGAGACCCGACATGTGCAGAAACACTAGCATAACCTGAAATTTTCCTCAATTATTTTATAACGTGTAGCTTGTAGAAGGCTGAAATCGGAAATGATGTTCGCAACGACCTAACAAATTTCAAAATTTTGGATTTTTAATTATGTAATTAAATTAAAAATATGCTAAATTTCGTTTCTTCTTCTTCGTGAACTATAAATACCGGACAGGAAAAAAATTGAGCAACTTTCAGAACAACTAAAACAACCTAGAACAAATTTTAAAAATTCGAATTTCAAAAGAAATGGTGTGTTTTGGCAATTTATTAATATTATCTGGCGAAAGTCTGGAACAATATGGAATAAACCAACCCAAAACACATCAAAAATCATCAATATCAAACTTCAAAAAAAAGGTGCGTCTACCGTACATTTTACACCGACTATATTTCCAAAATATTTAGACAATATAATAATTACACCAGTAACAGTAAAAATTCATGCCTAAGAGTACCCAGCAGTGTTGTAGTTTTTTACTACGTCAGTAGCTGTAGACAACCTCAACGTTTACAGGTATTCTAATTAGAAAAAAACTGTCTAACCATGAAATGCTAACATCTATTTCTTACTATTTTGACTGCCAATGTATTTCTAACAACGACACAATTCTAAAATTAATATTTTGTCATCTTTGACAATTCTAGCTGTCAACATATGTACATAAGTATCTCTCATTGGTTCAAATTGGAATATTTGTCATTATTTTGACTGTCGTAGCTATCAGAAAAATATCTGACAGCTGTCACATTGTACAAAAAATCTTTGTAAAAGTTTCAACATTCACAATATAGGTATACAATTTTTATGGAAACTGTCAAATTCATCTGGAAGCTTTTAAACTGTCAAAGGAATTGCATTTTGTTTTGATCTTAATTGGTGTGACGGTCAAAACATTAATGGCAGGTGGTAGATCCTTCAGATTATTTTTTTTTTAATTTTACAATCTAACAAAAGTATAGCTTTCACAAATAAATTAACATAAAGATCAGAATTTTTTGATCAGCATTTTCATTGGATTCCAACAAATATATGCATATTTTTTCTTGTTATTGCCAACCTCCTATTAGTGGAGGCCAATAAATTGCAATATAACAGATGTCGACACTTTTTTTAAAGTCACATCACTCAAATCTTAAAAAATAAATGATGATGATATGATGATTGGCCTTAGCTGCTAAAACTGTAAAAAAAAAATCGTAGTCTTTAAAATTTGACAACTGTAACTACCAGGCAAAATAATAAGAAAAAAAAATCTCACAGCTTTTGAAGAAATTAGAACCCTTACCTACTTGGATTTTTGAAAAATATCTTGTTCATAGTGACGCAACTGAGAACCAACAGTAGTAATTTTCACTATTCACTAGATACGATAGCATGAGCTAACTGCCTTTTTAAATTGTGCTAAACCGAATATTGGAATTTCCTGCGTTTGAGGTACAATCATCCAATGTTTGATGAGGCAATTAGGTAATTAAGTAATTTATTCACATAAACTTTTATACAGGGTGTATTTGAAATAAGAGTTAAAAATATTAAGGATGGTAAGATACAATTATGCATAGTTCGTCTAATGGATCTTTAGACGCACTTCATTATTTGATGACATAAGCAAAGATTGTCGGTTAATCTAACTATCCTTATTTAACAGCGGTGTCGATTATTCAAGTGCGGAAAATATGTATGTCTGCAACACGCATTCATGCGCATAAAAATTGATGACGTGCGTCTAAAGATCCAATAGACGAACGTTAGAATATAAATCTAAAAAAATTTTTTCAATTACGACGCATATACCAAAATTAAAATCTCCCTTATAAATTGTAATATGTGCCGCCTATGAATCGAGATGTATTCAGATTGTTTGTCTCGATCGAACGAACGCAAGACATTGCAAAAACAGTTGTCGATGTTATAAGAACTACGAAATTACGCTGATGTGTCAGTTTTTTAAATAGCTTTGAATAAAGAGTTCAATAATATCAATGTGATTACGTATGAAAACAGTCGCGGAGACTAATTTGACAAACGAACTTTTATTTTAAATGTATCCAATTTATGGAATTACTTTAAACAACGATTGAAAATGAGTTAACTGCAGTAAAAGTAAAACTATTGTTGTGAAAGAAAGATACATAGTTTCTTAGTTGCAATTGTTGTAAGCGTAATCGTATTTTCCTTTTTATTCAAGAATTGTTGGTTCCATGCCTGCAACATCTACATAAATTCAACATTCGAAACAGAAGGACTCTGATTGTGCGTTGCGCACACGTTAAATATCTCCTATCGCTACACCTGCTCTGCGCTAAAAATTTTGTTAAAACAGTGGCGCGACGAATATTTTATAAATGTCTGTCATTTTTTTTCTTCTGTATGGGAAGGAATTTGCGCAAAAATTGCTTAAATCCAAATTTTTGCAAATTTAGATTTAAGTTTAACAAAATAATATCTTTCCATTTTTCATAGTTTTTACTTTTATTTAAAATACACCCTGTATATGCCCGAACGTAGTCTAAATGTGTGTCATGAAATAACGCTATTCACATTACTACCGTTTTGATAGCCAGGCAGTTGTATTGGTGCTTGTAAAGTCACTTTTTTAAATATTGTCTCGTTTGACCAGTATGTTTTATTTAGTATTGGCGCGTTTATTAATTGTTTGGCTTTCAATATTTGTACAGTATTCTACTGTTCAATAAGTGTTATACATGTATGATGCATGTATACTGGGGTCAAATTGACACCATACCACAATCATCCGGATTTTTTTATTAAAATAATAATTCTTGCACGTGTACTTTTTGTACCAAAAATTAAACGTACTTTAATTTATGTCAAAATTTACGTAAAAAATACTATACGTACTCATAATGCATAAAATTTCCAGTGAAATATTTTCCGCTATTATGATTTCGGTGTAATAATTAAGTTTAAATCTATTCAATCTCTTCTTCACGCCTGCTCGAGATAATTAGTTTGTCGAGTATTTTTAGCAGTCGTGTTTTACGTAGTAAAGTAAATACACCTTTTTTTT
>SMLS01066478.1:0-53917 GCA_004785975.1 Popillia japonica
CACACAATATCCTCGATTCGCATTTAATTTGAAACAGACTGTACATATGTTAAGTTAGGTATCTATAGTGATGTAATCTGTGGTTAAGAGCAACGCTAGGACCAGCTAGAACCCATCTGTAACAATGGAGGAGAATACACTTTCCCCTGAATCAGCACCGCAAAACTAAGCAAATCAGAAGAGTTTGGTACTTACTGTAGACCCATTTTACTAGAAAATACTAAGCTCTTTCAGAAGTTCCGAAATTAAACAAAACAGATCTCGCAGTCAACAAAGGACAGAGTGTCACACTCCGTAATGTAATCTACTTTAAAACATAATTCATATGTATTGTCACTCTGGTGCCTCGTTAAAAGAATCATGTGTTGTATACCGTATTACTAAACTAGACTTAGATATATTTTCATCTGTTTGTAATATGTTGGCATTAATAGCGACTCTGAAATTAACATATAATAGAGAAGCTTGAAGAACTATCAACTGTGCAGTTTAAATCTAAAAGGCATAATAACTAGTACAAGTGACTTAGTATTGAGGAAATGACAAATAAAAAAAGTAGTTGATAGACATTGTTAGGGAAAGAGAATTCGCAAATTTAACTTTCATGTTACATTATATGCACATATTTATATATGTACATCTTGTCCGTATACGTTTCTTGAGATATGATATGTATGTATATCCCAAACATTTCATCGCTGTATTACATTAAGTACGTCAACAGTTATTCACGCACTAGGCAATTTGGAAAATATTAAGTAATAATATCACTTTTAACTCCTAACTTTTCTTCAGATTTACGTATTTACGAACTAAAGTATATTTTTGTATTTCCATTAAAGTAAGTTATGAAAGGATTAACTGCTTCTAATATGTTACATAAGCCCTACTGGAACTTTTTCTGGTGTATTGTACGTTGCAAATTCCTCCTGTTACGTCTACTAATTTATTGCTATTGGGTGGAGGTCCGTATTTTTTCCAGGGTTGTTTCATTCCGTAGAAGCGTACATTCATACATGACCACATTACGTTGTAGTGCAGGAATATGCGAGCAATATTGTGGAAAATGTTACTCTAAGTTAATTAATACTGCAATGTATTCTAGTTTCTGATGAAGTTAAAGGTTACACTGTGCTAAAAAACACGATTAACCCACTTTATCTTGAACTACATGCACAGAAAAATCCTGTATAAAATGGCTGTGAATTTTAATATAATGTGTTTAGTGAAATTTATTAATTTTAGTTCGTTTATGTGAGTTTTATATTTATGTTCTACATCTGCATATATAAATCATAAAAACTATATCCAAGGAATGGTTAATATTAGATGGTTAGTTGTAGAAATTATACATATATGCTCTAAAAAGCGCGTTTTATTAACCGGCAGCAGTATATACATATGTACTTTAGTAAGTGCCACTTAAAATTAAATACAGGTTCTATCCATAGTATTATTCATGATTAAATGTTAAATGTAGTGCAGCAGTCTCGCTAGCTGATTAGTTTATACTTTAATAAAAACGTAATATCAATTACGAAACAAAATTTATTAATTTTATCAAATTCACTAAAAAAGCGCAACATAAGTAACGAACTGTTCTTTCTAAAGAAATACAGTTATTTAATTCACAAATGGTAACGTGCAGCAACAAAAATTTAGTACAAGAAAATAAGAGTTTAATTAATGATCTTCAAAATTATATCAGTAGTAATTACTTATTTATTTATTATTATTATTATTTATATTTGCTACAATAAATGCAATATGAAAAAGTCCAATGACACTATTTTTGTCGAGGGAAAATGGTGGCGCTTTGTTCTGTAATCTAATACCTAAAAAAGGTAGTATAAAAAGTAAAAATATTAAAATAGTTTATTAAAGCCCGGCGTCTCCACCGAAATTTTGAAGTAGATATACAGATATGACTTCTTGCAAGCACTTTATGTACCGTAATTAATTGTTTCAACATCAATCATAAAGGCATACAGTTATAAAAGAAGGGAATTCATTTCTAAAATTTAATTTTAGATCTGTAGTTAATTGCTTCTATAAAAATATATAAATATGTATTGTTGGGTGGTCACCTAACTACCGAGGAATTTTATGTAAATAAGTAGGTAGTATACATATATATGATGGATAACATAAATACATTATTCGTGTATGATATTTCGCGATACAACACTAAAACAGTAATAAACATTGCAGAGCTTTGTTCTAATGTCTTATGTGAGTGTTCAAAACAGCTGCGGCAAAATGGTATTGCCTGTATTTTCGTTGCTCCGATTCTTGCTACTAAATGATATTTAAGAGGTTCTTCTTTTCAACAATCTCATAGTTAACATCAAAAATATATTTTGAATAAAGTTTTCTTTTATATTTCATCATGTCTAATTCAATTCTTTGGAAAAGGTCTTATTTTGTCAGTTATTAGATAGATTTTAATGTGTACATATAACTATAGTTATAATTAACAAAATTAGAGCTAACTTCATGCAGTTCTGTTACAACTAAAATTTTAGTGCTGAAAGCAATCTAAACTTCAATTTAGGAGACTGCTTCAAAATAACATGTTACTTTATAGCCAGTCGTGTATCTTTTTTATTATTTTTTTTTATTTTACTTTAATAAATCAATAATAATCAATTGAAATATCCAATCTGCGTGTCTATTATTAAGCAAAATAGCATTAATTTATTATATAAAAGATCTAGATATTATTAATTTATATATTAAATATTTATATATATATATATAATAATGAAGATATATATATATATATATGTATATAGATAAATTAAATTTAGTTATATATAAAAAAATAATATTAATTTGCTTTTAATGTTTTTCTTTACTTTAAACTATTGGATATTCAGATTCTAATGTATTATAATATATCAACCATTAATGAATAACTTTATATATATAATAAAAATGTTAATTAATTTTTAGATCACTTACCCTGCAAATACTAATGACAAACATTTTGAATTTTAATGAGAATCAACACTTTTCTTTCGCGGAACCTGACTGAACCTTTTAATAAAACATGTTACTTTATAGCTAGACGTGTATCTTTTCTTTCAAATTTAACCAGTTCTTCAGTTAATGAATGTATGTAGGTAAATATTTAGTTTTGCTTTGATTTATAATTTATTACTATTGCATCTATTGTGCTGTCCTCAGAAATAAATTATGAAGGTTTACACTAAATTTGTATTCCAAGATATTCCCACATAGATATTTAAACATATGTTGATTCATATAAATTAAATAGCATTACAATTTGAAATAAACTAATACAAATGTGATGGTGACGATATTCGCGTGTTTATATTGTCTTATTTGAGAATGTTCGGATAGAATAACATAAATATTAGAGTAATTTAGACAACATTGTCTATAGTACAGCTTAATTTCAAATGTTAGATTGAATGTAGCAGTTCTCTGCGAAACTGAATATTTTAAAAATAATTAAATTTGTATAGATATGTCCTGTTGGAGTATATCAGTAACACTTCTCTTCTTAATCGTTTATTTATTTACAAACTAGTGAATATTTTTGTCGTATAAACTTTACTATGAAATTTTATTTCAGAAACCATCCTAAAGCTTTATTTACATACTTTTATTTATTTCATTTTTTAAGTCATTGCCATTATTACAATAATATAATATTCCATTTATATATGCTTATTTGAACTGGGCATTTTTATTTATTCGTCAAGTGCTTTTGGCTGTATATTTTTTTGGCACTACGCATAATGGTAGTCAAAGGCTATAAGTAGATGATGAAGTACATTAAATACATATGTAGCAACTTATCAGTAACAATGTTTAATCGGATAATGAATGATATCATAAGGAACTTAAATTCCCAGACAAACACAGGAGATGAGTAATATACCTACGTAAATTGAAATGTTGTGTCCCGACATTTGGAAGAAACACTATTAATTAGGTATCATATAACTAAACATAGCAACACCAGTGCTACATAAAAATAATGAATTCTAAGTTAAAAAGTTGACCGTATTAAGAATATTACAATCATAGTAGTGCACAATAATACATCGCAAACTTGTTTCGCCAGAAAAAAAATCTCTAGCAAAATGGTGAGAGTTTATTATTACACTTTCTCTGTTCACAAAATCAATATGGAGCAAAACTAAAATTGGCAAAAAGATTACTTTTTTACACCTAGTGTCAAAATAGTAAAAAATAGTAAAAAGAAAAACTAAAGAATTACTAAATTTGAATAAAATTCATATATTTTCAGTATTAATCATTGTATGAAATGCCACTGAGAAAACACAGTTGTTGCACGTAGAACTGAATTACTCGCAATAGAAAAAGAACCCTCTAGGTGAGTATCTGCAAGCAAGGAATCGAAATTCCAACATGTTTTAATAACATACAGGGTGTCCCATAAATCCCTATAAAGTTTGAGGTACAACTTTTCCGTTATGGATGCCTAAAGCTAATTTACAAAAAAAGTATGTATTTGAATGTTAGTTTTCTTGCACGAGAGTGTTAAAGTCGATATTTTTAAAGAAGGATTTCATAGACAGAATAACGAGATAGAAGATGATCCAGATATGCATGCGTGCTCTTTCTATTGTTGTTGGTGCCTCCAAAATCACTGTTCATAAAATCTAGAAGAAGATCTTCTACCATAAAGTAAGAGTGCCGCATTTATTGGAGGAAGATTATGAGAATTGCGTGACCTTGTGCAAGTGGTTATTAGAACGACACAGTAAAAATGCAAGATTTGTAAATAACATTATATGGTCAGACGAAACGACTTTCACAAAAAATGGTATCTTTAACTCTCACGTGAGTGTTTGAGTAGGGATAGTAGATAGTATACTCCTTGGTCGTTTTGTAGTACCTAATCGATTTAATGCTGAGACTACTTACACTTCCTTGATAACAACCTAGCACGTTTATTCAAAGATTTTCCTTGCTAGTTCGTCGGGATATGCAACAAGATGGGGCCCCAGGTCATTATGCTACTGCAGTTAGACAATGGTTTAATGAAAATTATGCAAAACAACGAATAGGCCGCGGAAGTAGAGTAGCGTGGCCTCCATGAAGTACTGACTTAATGTCGCTCGATTTTATTTTGTGAGATTATTTGAAAAACATTGTGTGTTTAACGTCCGCTGAAAATGTAGAAGGTTTACCACAGCGGCAGGCGTATTCAATCAGTAATTATTTTAAGGGCAATGAAATGCCTCGAAGTTGGTGACAGATCGTCTAAACAGTTCTTGTAAATTTATAAAATAAAATAGCTTAGTCTCTGCAAACAAATTGTACAGATTTTGATTTTTTAAGTTACTGTCATTCAGTTCACGAATTACTTAGTTGAGAATATTACTTGAGTAACATTTTTAACATTCTGTTACAAGTATGTCATCCTATTGGTTAATGTTCTAAATGCAAAAACATCACCAATGTTGTAAAGTAACACACATAATCTTTAACTACATCGTGTAAGGAAAGTAAGCATTATACAAACTTCATGTTAGGGTTTTTGAGGATACTATTTCTTCCAGAAAAGCGCTACCTGAAGCTCTAAAGAAAACCCTGTATATATATTTTGAATTAGAAGGACCCAGCAAGTCAATCAAGAAAGGCGACCAAAATATCCAATATGATTCACATGTCTTCTAATAAAAACCCTAGAATTTACTGTGCAATATCTTTTTTTTGAAAGAATATTTCGAAATAAGTCTAAACTAGTGAAAACTGACGAGATAGAATCGAAGAGGCGAAGCGCTGCTGGAAGTCTATTCCAACGAAAACGTAGCAGATTATCTGGTACTCAAAACTAGCATGCTGCGTAGAGGGCATGGCACAATAGAACTTCGAAGCTACATATGTAGTTAAAACGAGAAACTTTCATGTCGTATAATCGTTTGGTACCACACATTATGCCACTTTAGCGAATACTTCAATCAATTTGGCATATACCTTGTCGCAGATATAGTTACTACCTGACGTAAGTAAAACTTAAACTAAACCACTTTAATTAGTAGATACACAACTCGTCTGATTTATACAGCAGTTACTTTGTACATGATCACCAGTCAAACTAAAACTACATACTGTGCTACATTTTATCATCCTAATGTAACTGCTATTTTAACTACTGCGTGGAAAAAATAATGTCAGAAAAGCTAGTAACAGCTGTAATTTGTTAATGCTGTTTTTATAATATTCCGTAAAAGAATTATATTAACACATTTAAACAGTTTACAAAGTTCAAAGCTTTCCCTTCCTGGCATACTACTAGTCATACGGTGGATATATACATACATATATGTATGTATATGCATGTGTACGTATGAGTAGATTAACCTTGCAAATTACACAAAGCACAATTACAACTTCAACCACCCTTGCCGTACATACAATCTCATCGAATATAAATCGTTTATTTATGGTAACTCGTGGGACGTTCTCGACATTATTTTGAAACTGTCTTGTCACTTTGAACCTTGTCATTACCTATTGAATATTAAATTCGGTGAGGTTAAGATATGTGTGTAACGAATATGTTAGCGGTATCGATTTTCTTTTAGCGGAGCGTGGCCGTTGCTCCACTTCATTTATCTGGGTTAATACGGTTTACCTTCCCTGCTAAAACAATCGTTTTTCACTATTCTTTTGTTGTTCAACCGTTCAAACATGCTGTTAGAGTGAATATTACGTACATATTATATGTCTTGTATATTAATTCTTGTTTTGTTTTATGAAATTACCATTAACAAGATTTGCTCTAACTAAAGCAAATTATAATCCAGGACCGAAATACGATTGTAATATGATATAATTGGCAACAAAATCGCAATTATGCGATAGCAAAGCGGCGCTTATCGTTGAAACTGTGCCAACATTCATTAATTTTCGCGAAATAAAGGATGTTGTACATATTGTTTGCTAAAGTACTTATTTGGTATATACATAGTAATAGATTGATTTTAAATGCAAAAACGCTATTCCAAAAATATATTCTTAATATGAAGCTTTTAATATGGTACCTACATATATATACTTCAGTCTCAGTTTGACATTCATTTAACAATTTCTTTATAAATATCAAATATTGAAAGAAGAATAAATTTTATCAGTTTAATTCTGCAAGAAATATGTGTACGTATAATATCAATTTATTACTTTAAATGCCAGAAGTGCATTCAAGGATCTCTGACAGCAACTGACAAAATATGTGAACGCGGTAATACGACAAGAGGTGTCATATTATTCGAATGAACGAACATCTTTAATTATAAAAGACATAAACTAAAATAATTGAAATAAATTAATATAAACGATATATCCAAGCTAATACTTTGACTTTATGATAATTGTGTCGTAATATTACGTTTTCATCGTTCTATGTCTTTAGATATAAATATTGCAACTAATTTCGTCCAAGTAAGTATCTAATTCTATCATTTACATACAAATGCATTACAAGGGGAAAACTTTGTTCAATCAATTTTTTGTACATATGTATGTAACGCCCATAAAGAGCAACCACTGACACTAATCTCAGCTCAAAAACTCTGGTGCCAGTTTCTAGTAGCTTACTGAAGAGCCTTTCAGTACTGGTTAATATACAAGAACAAATAATTAATTTGTAACTCTTGATTATTCATATCGCACCATGGTACATTTAACATATTCACCAAAAAATAACCTTACGTTATGACATGAATGAAATGGATGATTTCAGTCTAGTTGTAAATTTCAGGCACTTCGGTTTACACAAAAACCTTATTTACGACACGCATGTACGAATTTTTATTACACGGAACAACACTGCGTAAATTTATTTAGCAAATTGGTGTTGGTGCAAATGATTTTATGGCCATTCTAAAATGTATATCGTAAAGGATTGTTAAAACTAGGTCAACTCATAAAGTTGAAGTAACTATCTCATTTATATTTGCGTATAAAATATATGAGAAACTAAATGTACCCTGCGTACAGAGGATAAAATTTTTCAGAAGATATAAATCTTTTAATATCGCTGGCAATAACCACGGTTTTACTATTTATCAACAAAAACAACGTAAAACATACGGAAAAATTATTGCGAGCACGTTTTATTAATAAATAACATTAAAGCTTGACGAAGTACTAATTTGCATAACCCCGCCATAATTACATACCTCGCTATAAATCATGCCTTAAACACGAAAATAGCGGCAAACCTTGACCATGAAAAATAAAGTGATATTTCATATTTCAGGAGCTTGCTCTCTTGCGACTATAAACGACTTTGGTTATATTGCTTATGAATAGTACAGTACATTTTCTGTTACTGTTTTGTAAGTGTAAGTATAAAATCAGTATATACTATGTATGTATGCATGTATTGAAGGTGACTCTGCAGCTTCAGATTATCAAATATAACAACTATAATAATGCAATGATATGCAATAATATTTGGAGCAATTAAATGCATAATGATACTTATGGAAATGCAATCAGATACTGTAAACTAAATGTTTTTACAAATGTTATAAAATATTGAAATTAATGCAACTGCAATGGCACAAAAAATATTATTGACGATGTAATATACAATTAACTAAAGGTTAACTATAACCAGTCATTGTCTATGTATGCCAAAAATTTGTCGATATATAATAAGACGAATAATTAAGACGACTAATTTAAAACACATTTTATGTACAAAGATAGCTGAATGATTGATGAGGTGGTCATATGTACATCCTCTTTCCACTGCGACATACGGGTCTATTGTGATCTCTATCATCTAGACGACCTACTTTAGCTTTGTCTTTTTTATGAGCCTTGAGACATTTTACGTCTGTCCCATGGACATAAAATGTGCTGCAAAAGACATAGCATTTTCCATCAGACCACTATTGCTGATATGTGTACTGTTTCCAGAGTGTCGTGTTAATAGACATCTTCTTTACATTTAATCCTATGTATATTTTTCATGTATTTCTTAACCAGTCTCCTGGGTAGGTCTTCCACCATTCTAGAGCTTTATTTGCCGATTATTTCCCAATAGCACAGTCCTAATCAATTGCTTGAATGCCCCTTTCTTAACCAGGGCTGTCCGATTATTTTAATATCTTGTGTCCTAGTACCCATCTAGTCCACAAGCGTAATCCCACATTAGCAGTGATGTGACGACGGGTTATACATATATCTTGCCTGTTGCTTTAGTATTTCTCTGACACAGTGATAAGTAGTAACTACTTCTGAGCAAAAAGCTTTGAATTTCCTTCAATAAACTTACATTGATTTCATTTCTTGATTTAAGCCCAAATATTCCCGCTCCTACACCTTGTTCCGTCTTCAAGGCGTCTGTATATTAATACAGCATAGCTTTGACGTTGTTCTCGTCCTGTTATTATGGTTTTATATCTTTTATTGAAGTTTATTTTTCGACGTATATTATTAACACAATATTTCACCAATATTTATTAGCATCATCAAATGTGACGATAAATAATAAACAATCGAATCTGATTCATAGTCTAACAATAGTAAAGTAAAAAACTTACAATCAGGAGTCAAAAGACTAAACCATGGCGGGTTAAACAAAAGACACTTCATAAAAACAGCTATTAAAACATGTATAAAAAAGCGGTGAATGAGTAAAATCCAAAAAAAACGTCAAAGCAAAAACAGTGGTTAACGTAAAACAATAAAGAAAACAATTACGAGCTTTCACTGCACACCACTTGTGTGAAAGATTAAGACAACTGAATGTGAACTATATATTTTAAATAATTGAAGAAAAATATACTGCAGTTGTATGTAAAGTTATAAGCGGATACGTTCTGAATTGTTAAACTTTTAAATGTTGGAATATATGGCACTCAATCGATTGGTATCAGATTGTTGTTATCAGTGTCCTCCTTGATTGTATTTACCATTTCTAGGAATAAAGGTTTCTTATAATTGGTTTCAATGTTTAGAATATGTGTCGCTTGGTAGTTGAAACTGAAGTCTTCATTCATAGAATGTTGAACCAGAGCGCACGAATTTTTACCTATTCTAGAATCACTCTTATGTTGGACGAGTCTGTCTCTAACCCATTGGGAAGTTTGGCCTACGTAATATTTATTGCAGTTGAAATATGGTATGTTGTACACTAAATTGGATTTAGGTGTTTTGGGTGTTTTATCCTTTAAAGAAGTGAACAAGAAATTATTTTTGAAAGGGTTGTACTTGGCTATATTTATGTTAGAGGGAATTGTAATACTTTTGATGCTCTTGGACAGACGTTCAGTGAAATTGTTGATGTAGGGTAACCTGTGGTAAGTGCGATCTTGTTCTGCCACGTGATCGTCAGAGGGCCAATTATGAAAATTGCTATTGTATATAAGTGTACGGGTGAGATCTTCGGGGTAGCGATTGTTAGTAAAAATGTCAAATAACTTATACAGGTACGTTTTTCTTTATGAGTCTGTCATCGCTAATAATATTCCATTTCTCATACCTAGGATCACATTAAGCGTTTAGTTGGTGGGGTGATTGGAAAAGTAATTAATGTATGTACCTGCCTGAGAAAGTGGGTTTATGCTACCAGTCAAGAGTAACAGGGTTGTTACTATTATGTATAACAAATCTGTCTAAGTACGGGATCATCTTAGCGTTTTCAAGTAAATTGTAAATGGCTGTTACATTCTTTAAATGTCTGTTGGACTAGGTGTACTGTAATATAATCTTCAATATATTTGAAAAAAAAGGAACATTAAAAGAAAGATTGGCGATAAGGTTGTCTAATAGGTAATTCATTATAATCGTAACTATAATAGGGTTAAGTGGTAGCCCCATAGGGCCTCCAAACAGTTGTTGGTGTAAGTTGTTATTGTAGCTGACATGGCAGTTCTCTGAAATGAGATGTAAACCTTCTCTCTAAAGACATAGTAAGTAAAATTGCAATGTTGTTTAATTATTGCCCGTCTATCCTTTTGACTATGTGCGTGGTAAATAAGGACACCACATCCAAAGAAATGAACTAAGGTCAAGTGGGGTAAATGTGAAGTATTTTTTTAATAGTTCACATAATAAAAATCATAAATCCGAAAGGCAATGTATTAAAAATCTGAAAAAAATATGGAAGACATCTGGGAGTATTACGAATACATCTATAAAGTTTGGAAATCTTTGAACAAGTTTTGTGAAAATGAGAATTTGTTTTTTAAAAACCTGTATATGTATCACATTTACCTCTGAAAATGGGGCAAATGTGATAATCACTGCTACTTTCATATGCTTTACGTTAGTTTCGGCTCTAGGCAATATGTGATATAATAAGGAAACAGCAACATATTGCTTTTTTAATTTTTATTTTCAAATGAAAACTAAGAAAGTTACAAACACATTCTGTAATTGAGCGTCACATATGGAATTCCATAATGTTTACTAGCTTTATACATGGTCATTTGTCCAGTTTCAACTTTATTTATTGCATTTTTCAGATCGTTCTGAACATATCTTTGAGCTTGTGTATTTTTTGCTTTAAATTTACGTACCATTTTCTAAAAGGGGAAAATGTGATATAAAAAATGTGGCAGTACATCACAATTACCCCATCGGTGTTTTTACACAGGGTAAATGTGATATAAACAAAAATTAAGCTTTACGCGTTATTCTAATGGATAATACATATAAATAGTTTAAAATGATACCGATGCAACTGCAATCGAATATAAAATGAAATTATCTGACAAGAAATGTAGCTATCACAGTCACCCCAACATGCATAGACGAAATTGAATTGGCAGGTTGAAGTGCAGTCTTGTACGATTACGTGGACAACTAATGTGTGCGCGTAAAAATGCTCCGTTTTGTGGTACCACATTTAAGGTTGTACCCGCCGTGACGTCATATATACATCAACATTGTCGTTTTCTCTTTCTAGATATTTTTAGAGGGACGCTATCACATTAGCCCCGTTATCACATTTACCCCACTTCACCTTATATAATTGTCGGGTAATGTTATGTTTTTTATTTTGTCATCAATATCTTTGATATTGTAGTTGGTGTTGTCAACGAAAGAATCGGAAAGTATATTACGAAGATATTTAGATAAATAATATCTAGGTGAATTTATGTAACCAACTATGGGTCTCATAGGAATGTCGTGTTTGTGAACTTTGGGTAAGCCATATAGTTTGGGTGAAACTGAATTGTAGGTCTTTAATCGTTTTCCCACATCTCCTGTGATATAGCCTTTGTTGATGCATTTGCTGATTAGCTTGTTGGTTTTATTCTGTGGATCTTTGTTTAGAAGTCTATGTGTTAGTATCAGAAAGCAGAAACATCACTTTGTTGTTGTATTCAGTTATATTCATGATGACAGTAGTATTACCTTTATCTGCATTCAGAACACACAAATAAGGGTTTTGTTGTATATTGTACATATTCACATGAGCGGCCCAACCGAATATAATAGATTACATACAGGTTAGAGTTATGTAGTCCCAGATACTCAAGATCTAATGGACAAGCAGTATGTGCTGTTAAAATTGCAAAGTCAATTCTAAAACAGGAATGTGATTTGGAATAGGCTCTTTTAAATTATCGTAGCACTCCAATTTCTGGTATTGGTCTAAGTCCTGCCCAATTATTGTTATATAGAAAAGTAAAAACTAAATTAACTTGCTTAGATTCAGATTTAAAAGTAGAGAAGAAAATAGAAATGTTAGAAGCAATTTAGTTAAAAAAACAACGACAGCAAGTGCAAAGAGAGATAGGAATTTAAATCAGGAGATAAAGTAACAGTTCGTGAAAGAAATGAATGGGTAAATGCTGAAGTGATAGATACAGCAAAAACACCAAAATCTTAGTAAGTATATAAATAATGGCCATAATGTCATCAGAAGAAACAGTCATCACATAAGACATTCCCTTAATAATGCTAAACCCACCTACATTGATAATACAGAAAATAGCTCTACTGATGAAATTGAACAAAATAGGTTGACCCCACATCAGAAAGTAGATAGTAACAGTAATGTTAATAATAGCTCAGCTAACCGTCCACAAATACATATTAAATTACCTCAAAAATATAATGAAATTATAATGTAATGTTAACATAAGTTGTTTAAGTTTTAGCTGTTTAGTTGGTCAGTCTAGTGTTTAGTTTGTGCGGTGAGAAGAAGTATGTTGTATAATGAATATATGCGCATGTTCGGACCAACAGAATATAATAGATTACATACAGGTTAGAGTTATGTGAGTAATGTTAGTAGTGCATTGTAGTAAGAGAACATGTAATAAATATATAAATAAAGAGAAATACAACAGGTTTGGCTTAAGAATATATATATATATATATATATATATATATTTATATATTGGATATAGAGCGACCTAATTAAATCTAGCAAATGCTCATACTATGAACCTTAAAGGAATATATAAAATGGCAGGTTTACACCTTCAAACTTAGGAATGTAGACTCATCATAAGAATCAGCAACTAAATTCAAAGCAAAACATAACTGTTGTAGTGTAAACCAGTGCTTTTCGACTGATTCATCTATCAAACCTAAATATATTATTAAAATATTAACAGAAATAAAAAATGTTTGTAATTCAACTTTTAAAATATTAAATGTGATAGCTAACTCCCGCTGAAGTACCAAATGTTGTAAGTACTACACAGAAACAAAGTAAAATATAATTCTTTTCAAGTTTATACCCTTAATAGTGTGATATTAAACAATTGTAACAAAACAATAACTTCGTTATTAGCAATACATACATCAATTATATATGTACATACATACAGGGTTTATAGCGCATAAATCGACGAATAAACACTTAATCCCCAGCATACGAACGGATTTGATACTAATAGAACGTAATGTAATCGCCTTATGGACTTGAAACAGTACGTAGCAAAACTGAAATTTCACGGAGATATCGTTCACATCGAACTAAATACCTACGTAACATCGATTCGAAGTAATTAGCACCGAGTATTATCTGATACAGCCCGCCATGGAAATCGTACCGTACCAGTTCCCGACAATTGTAGTCTTTCGCCAATAAAACCCCAAGCGTGATGCTAAATTATTCAGGGTCCAGTGGTGGTTACCCGTTAGATGCCTCAGTAAGAAAAGCAAGTATTTCAGCTACATGCATATACCGACTCCCTTGTTGACTATACATATAAAGTTGGCATCACTGTAACATTTGAATCGCCAGTGTGTGCGAACTAAAACACTTAAACTTATTACGTTTGACATAAGAAGCTCGCTATTTACACCTAAATAGGGTAGTTCTTGTTCAAAGTTTAATTTGATGTAAGTTCAGCTGTAAGTAATAAAACGTAGGCACTGCAGCTCTAATTTCGTTGGCTCTGGTAGTATAATGCAGCTGACCCTCCTAAAATTATATGACTGCTAAGTAAAATTTATTGAAAGGATTCAATAAATAAATATATAAAATTTGCAGCATCAGCTCTTCAAGTTCCTTGGATACGGAAATTCGATTAACATGACAAACAAAGACAAGTGCTTCAAAATGACGAAAATTATACAAAATTAATTGCAAAAATTGCCAAAAGTAGTTTGTTTAATTTTTTATACGAAACACTCGAGAAAATTATCCCAGGATTCGTACTAAGCAGTACGGTAGGTGATCCTTGCTAACAGATTTAGATACCTTAATTTAATCTTACAAAAATATAATCAGCAATATGTATGAGCCATGTTAAAGCCAAAATATGATAAGCATAATTGATTAACATCGCAGGGTTTTCACCATAAGTTAATAAAATTTCTTTTAATTTACTGCTTAAAAAAGTTTATATAGAACAAGCTAAACGTCACAAATAGGAAAATCTAGAACAACAGTAATAAAAATTCATGCCTTAAGAAATCTCAACACCTTCGGCCAATTACAGAGGTCACTAGTTGTCCATGAGATACTATCACGTTATAGTCGACTTCCGCGTTCGCCATTGGATTTGGGAAATTACAAAACAACAAATTCAAAACGAAAGTAAAACTAACTTGGTCTAATAAAGCTTCTTTACATTTCAGCTGCTAAAAAGGAATGTTGGTGGTTGTGGTATTGCTGTCGCAAAATTCTGGACAGGATTGTCTCTACTCTTAAATGAAAATGCTAAACAAGCAGCAAATATTACCTTTTTAAAGATTTGAAAAGAATTTTACGATAGATTTATTGTACAGTAGGTGACCAATGAATTACAAACTCTAGAAAAACTTAATAATTTAATTCAAGTAAGACAATAAAAGTAATTTTATTATTTTTAAGATTTTATTAAGATAATGTACCTACAGTATTATTATGCTCCCACATTACACTAAATTTATCAATATCTGGGTTTTCCATCCTTGACTTTTAATACTTCTAGTACTCTAGTACTCTCCGAGGTATACCTACTTTCAATACAACTACATATTAATTGTGTCCTTAATTACGGATCATTAAGCCATATATCCGCAATTATTTCTTCGAGTATTGCTAAATTTGGAATGTTTGATTGCTTAACATTGGCTTTTAACAGTGCCCAACAATTCTTGATCAGATTAAGATCTCTCCAATTCCCACGCCAAGGAAGAAGGGGAATATTGTGTTCTATGAGGAAGTTATTCAGTGATTTTGCTTTGTGACAATGCGCACCATCCTGCATATAGGTCTATATACAGTGTAGTGTACTGACGTCTTCAATAGGGGGACATAAAATACTATCTAGTACTCTTAAATACTCATTAAAGTTAAGTCAAGTACTGACGAAAGTTTCTAATTCATTGGCCACCTACTGCACATATTTGAATTTTCATGAAATTAGAACTTTGCAAAGTGTAGAGTAAACCGTACATTTCCAGGAATGCTTCATAAATAAATAAAGTGATTTATGTGTCAATTAAATTTGGTAAAGGCAAGACTAATAGTTGGCCAAACAATAGCAGTGCGTACCGCATAATATACTACAATATCTTGCAGTGGATGATCTTCGGTGTTGGGAAAGGGAAGTTGTACTTATTGGGTTACGTCGGCGAAGACATCGTTAGGGCCAAATATTCTATGCAAAATATTTAGTGGTAAATAAATCTGGCGCTTCAGAATTTCTAACTAACAGCGTCCACTAAGAAATGTCACAATATTAAAACCCAGAAATGTCTGTAATAGGCTGTCATGGTATTGATGGAATCACCCTGCAAATGATTACAATTCAAGTAGATCAAGCATTAGCAGCGGACCACGTGCTTTCGACTTACTGGGTCTCATCAGCGTAGCTTCGAATGCAAGATCCAAGTTCATCGTACCTCGCCATCGACCTTTAATTCTACAATATCCGGGACAACCTCTCTCAACGGTGTTATATAGGGTTTTTCAAAAGTAAGTGGTATTTGCAAATCTTAATATTTTTATAAACGCCTGAGTAATTTAAAAACTAAAAATACCCGTTTGTTGTAACAGAAATGGGATTTATTAAAAATATTAGTTTTATTGGATTGAATATTGCCGCCCTTTTTTTTCTTGAACAAAAGGCAACTTCCCTTCAATATTATAAATCGAAATTATTTTTTGTGTGATACGACTCCTTCAATTCATCGATGATATTAGGATTTAGTAAAAACGCTCTTTCTTTTAGGTATTTTTATAACGGAAAAACGGCTGCATTAATACCTGGTGAGCTAGAGGGCCACATTTTAGGAAATTGTGTGCTGATAACATGAGCGTCATGCGGCGGTGCATTGTTCTGCATAAATATGATGTTTTGAATGTGGTGCTCTTGCAACAACGATACTGCATAAACAAGAAGCATATTCAAATAACGCTGGTCAGTTATCATAACTGGACTGGTTTTCCCATTCTCAATCTGTTCAAAAAAAAAAACGGGCACTGTTAAAACGTGATGTCAAGCCTCACCATACAGCCACTTCTAATCGTGAATCGTGTCGAATATATGTGGTTATTTATTGACCAAATTCGAGAATGCGGGTTCACACCACCATTAAGTTCAAAATGTGCTTCATCAGTTCGAAAAACGTTGTGAAACCAATGTGGATTCGCTTGAGTTTCCTCTATTGTTTGTAAGGCGAAATTATTCCTTTTGATTCGATCAGCTTGTTTTAGCTGAAATAGAACCTACATCTTATATGGATGCATTTCAAGTTGCTTTCTAAGAATTCGCCATACAGTTGTTTTACTTAATTCGAAACATCCAGCTATATTATTGACACTAGATGTTCCATATTCGTTTTCAAGTTCCAAGTCTTGCGCTTGTTGTAAAATTTAACTTAATTACAGCATCAGTGATGACAGAAGGTCTTGCTGGTTTCTTTTTATCGATCACAGAACCAGTTGTCTCAAATTTTGCCATAAGTTTGTGGAAACCAGGCAAAGAACGTGGCCCAACTCTTAAACCCTTTAATAAGCCTGCCATAAAACTCCCTTCACATTCATAATAGCATTGAACGTGGCTAGTGCAAGTTTGCAGAGAAAACGGCAATCGTTTCTACAAATAAATCATCTTTCAAGACAGAAATAAACGGTGTAATATGAGACATACAACGATGTAACACGCACTTGTTTGTGAACAACTCTGTATGTTATCACAACCAAAAGATGACAAATAAATCCCATTATCAATGTGGCCGGATACTATTATTATTTTTATAAAATAAATATTAATAAAAGATTAATTATTTACATTACCAGTTACCTAATAGCCTAAAAGCCCTATATATCATGTCATGATAAACCGTAATGGAGTTACCACTAGGCTGCTAGCAGATCCAGGTATCTATCGGAATTGCCAATCCACGTATTGCCCGAGATAGAAGAGTATCAGCTGTACCGACCAGTCATTGTATGGTACCCACGGCGATATGCTACTTTTGACCTCTGCCCACTAGAGGGCATGAGATTAGAATCCGTTAATTGTCGGAGGTATTTCAGAATTAAAACTCGACAGTAAGATGCGATGAAATTGGATCTTCCATTCAGAGCTTTACTTACGAGACTGAGTAAGTCGAAACCACGTGGCTAATTTTTAATCTAATTTCATTGTACTTGTTGGCAGGATGGTTCCAACAATATACCATAAGCCCCTATTCCACGTTTTTATGTTTATATATTGTGGCATCTCTCGACGGTGTTAGTTAAACTGCATCTAAATAATATAATATTATAATATATAAATAATATATAGTCTTATAAAACTAAATGTCCAAGAAATTGATATCATCAATCATCAAAATCATCTACAATTCATTCTTGTGGTACCTACTCTACAAGAGAATAACAAAAACACTTTTTCAGAATACAACGGAAATGGTGGAAATAGATTTTATTGTGGTTATAGGTGAGCATTTTAAATTACACCCCTACCAATATTCAGTGATGAGTTATCTTTTCAATTTGGAGAACGGTTATGTGCTAAACTATAAAATGTGGAACGGAAGAATAGACGCATGAATAGTAAGATGAAATGTTTGAATTACTCTTGCTGTGCTTTATAACATAAACATCTTTAAACACAATATCAAATTAGTGACGAGTAAGGCAAAAGACAGAAGTTTTCACATTAAACACAGATCTTGAATCGTTTTACACTACATGTCTATTCACTGGCTGTTTAAAACCTCCATGTTGTAATACATGTGTTTGTAAGACGCCTACTTGCAAGACAAATAAGGACACTATGAAGCATAATGTGAATGTGAGTACTTGAACAATTATCACCATATTTGAAAAGGAAGATACTCCGAGGTTCGCAAGATATCAAGTTTTAAATTATTGGTCAATGGTACAATACAGAAGCCACGCTAATTCCACATCACATTCTGCTAATATTGTATTATGTTTCATATATTCTGGTGCTAAATATACTATCTCATCCAGAAGGTAGCTACCAAATAGCTAGCATAATGCATAATCACTTCAATTTTATACAGTGTCCAAATATTCTGCAGAAAACCAAGGATGAAGACATCCTGTTTAGATAACAAATTAACCGTGCAATACATAAAGAACCAACCCAATAAGGCCTTTTGTTGATACGTGGAGCTTCCTGTTTTTATAGCATAAAACTAATGTAAGGTATCTGTAGATTCTGCAAGCAGAAAATGAAACCCCCAGTTCATGTACGAAGGTTTGGCGAAGGCAAAGTTTCCAATACTGGGCGTACCGAACACCACAGCGCATAGCTACATAAAAAGGAGTCGCTCTCATAAAAAGGACAAAATTAGAGGACACCTAGCACAAAAGGAATCACAATAAATCTGAAAAGGTCGCGGAGAAAGAGGTGCGTCTAACGACCCCAATCCTAATCTAAACTAATTTAATCTAGGCTATGATGTGATGCGATAAAGACAACGCCTAAACCTCCATTGTTAATTATTTGAACCATAGCAACGTTAAAGATATAGCAAACAAAATTATGAAATGGCCAGTACTACCAGTAATAAGGCTCATTATTTACTTTCTCTTGAACATGTAATTTACTTTTCTGTCGTGTGCTAGCTAAAACAATATTTGTAAGTTTATGGTTAGTAAGTTTTCCGTTAGTTTCCGGTCATCTCGAAGATGTGATATTAAAAGTGTTAAGATATTTTGTTCATTTTTCGTTTTTCTAGGATTATACTATCCAGACTTGTATGAAGTACACCCTTAGTTCGTCGTACAAGATAAATAAAGGATTGAACTGTTTTGTGATATAGACGGAAGCTTTTATGTGGAAGCAAGATTAAAATACAGCTTCTAATGAATAGTCACTTGCACTATTAGCAAACTTACGTTGATACAGAATACGTTAAATAACTACTAAAACTATTAGCTAAATAGGCTCTCATATGCTCAATTTGTACTAAAACAAAATTTTGTGCGACGCACGAGTTAGTCACGTTTATTCCGGTTAATACGTAAATTAAAAAGCCAAAATTCAGTACCATTTAGCGGGCGCGTCAGTGCAGAAGAAAATTCCTACGATTTATTATTATTGATTAACGTTGTCCTACTTCTTCAAATCACTTCTTTCAAACGACTATTTTTCTGGCCTCTTGCTCCTGTATCTATGTATTTACCTGAATTTCCTTGTCCATTACTTCCGCCTCACTGATTTTAATGGCTCGCAACAAGTAAGCCTTATGTGAGCTTGTGTAATTGAAATCAAACCAGAAACCGACCTAAACTGAGTAAAATCTCTACGCAAAATGTTTTGTGTTATTATATTGTAACAGTAATAGATTTTATTATTTTGTAAATACTAAATATAGGCGCTATAAATACATTATATAGTTTATGGAAACTGCATCAATTGCTGTACTTGGAAAACATATAAATGCTTTAAGTATATACTCCGAGTATACTAATATATTAAAAATAAAATGCAGAGATGTCATAAATATAATTGCAATACTGTGGAAAATGCGAGCACTATTTCGGAACTCATGCAAAGAGTTCTGAAAGCAACAGAAGGGTGGTGTAGACAGGAAAACCCCGTGACAGCAACACTCGTTTAATTTACAGGAAGAAAGCTGGATGGTCTAAAACCACCCACATGTCATAATAAAACAGTACAATTCACTCAAAAACCAAAATTTTTAGGATTGGTTCTTGACTCGAAGTTATCATAGAATCAACATCTTGTAAAGGTGATAGAGAAATGCAAACACACACTAATGACATTCCGCAGAACAGCTGGAAAAACTTAGGAATTAAAAGCACTAGCTGTACACTGCAGTGGTAAACCCTGTGCTACCCTATGGCTGCCTGATTTGGCGGACCAAAGCTCTCCAGAAGCAAGCAGTTAAAAGACTAAAGGTACATAGGCCAGCTTGCCTCTGTATTACAGGTGCTGCAAAAAGCACGCTGCTATGAAGACCATGCTACACCCGTGCCTATTGGATATGGGGAGATATGAAATACGTAAGAATGGCGGCATATAGACTCTACTATGGCGAAACTTGGAGAACCCAGAATATTTTGGGACAATGCCACCGAGATCGCAAATCCTATCTTCGATATGGGCTATGATACAATGACTCCCAAGCTCTCCCTCGACAAACGCGTCAACGTTGTCCTAAATATGCGATAAGTAGAAAGTAAAACAGAAATCTGGAATCCGTAAACAAATCTAGTAGGCAGAGGAGT
The DNA here is from genome assembly GCA_004785975.1 of Popillia japonica. Taxonomy (NCBI): domain Eukaryota; kingdom Metazoa; phylum Arthropoda; class Insecta; order Coleoptera; family Scarabaeidae; genus Popillia; species Popillia japonica. Next base: position 21,152 of record SMLS01066478.1, read on the forward strand.
CAAAGAGAAGGACAGGTTCGGGAGCAGGTAAATATGGTGAAAAATTGAGTCATGAAGAATAGACATTAGTGCAATATATCATCGTGCATCAAAGGGAAATACTAACAATAGAGATATGTGCCCGAAGGGCATTGGGAAAACAACCTAAGGGTCAACTGACTGATATCGTAACGAATAGTTAGGAGACTCTGAAAATATTAGCATCTTATTAGATAATCTCAAAACTAGCTTGGAAATGCCTGAAAAACCTAAGAACTCTGGCAAAACATAACAGAATTAGTTTGGTGTGGGTGCTGAAGCATAAGAACATACCAGCCAATGAATTAGCAAACAAGCTGGACAGAAAAGACTCTCTGCAACAATATTTATTGGACCAGAACTGGGTCTGGCAACAACTAAGACTGCAATACGTGGTGCAGTAACTGAGTGGGTGACAAAAATACACCAAATACACTAGAAGAACGTTGAAAAATAGTTACACAGCAACCGGATGATGGGGCAGACATACCAGCAAATGTGCTAGCTTATAACCGAGTACAGCTTAGAACAGTGACGAGTTGGCTAACAGGGCACGGCTGTCTAAGGGAATACCTACAAACATAGAACTGGAATCTCTAAAGATGAATCTACTTACAGAATATGCAATGAGAAGTAGGAGACTGTCATTGCTGGCACCAACTAACCTACTAACAGATCTACCGAACAGAGATATGCTGTTTGTGTAAGTAATACAATATACCATAGGGCGCACTGTTAAGGGAATGATGTAAACACCTGACCCTTATCCAGTGTTCAATTCAAAGTCATAAGATGACTGTTGGAGTAATACATGCTTTCAATAGTCAGATGTTGTATTATCTTCCTGTCTTACAAATTTAGTACGCAGCTCACTAATCTACCAAACTTATGGGTTTAGCTCCTTGAAATCGTTTTACTAGTTTTTGCAGAATATCCACAGTTAATTTGGAAACATAAGAACGTCTCTCTAGATCGGTATTCTAACATAGCTACCATTCGCTGTTGGGACACAATTAACAGCATAACAAGGGCATGGGGCTACATATATTAAAAATTTCAGCACTTTTCGTACGTAAATAGCCACTAATTTCCATATAGCCTTTACTCCTAGTCTGGTTGATTCATTACCAAATATTGCTTTCTACCGGATGCCTTCTATGTAGAGTTTATTTCTATCCGTGATACACGATATATGTGTATCATGTAATCGGCGCAAAAAAGTCGTAAATGCAACAGGTGATAACCTACATCATATAAAACGTCAATAAGTGGCCGTGCGATTCTATAGGTATATCAAGTCGTTGCAATAGAACGTAACCTTTTACAGATTATCCAATATATGTACATATTTCGATTTTCTATCTAGTAACTCCAGTAAGATTAAATTAGCGAGTGAATTCCCAAAACTCCACCAAATCATTCGCCCCTCGAATCCTTAGTTAACTGTTATGGAATATCCACAATCTTCAATTAAATCGATATTGCCACTAGAAATGATGCGAATTATCTTTTAAGTCGCCATCAAAGCGAATCAAGTGTGACCATCACAAAGCATAAACTCAAAGCTAAAATTACATTAGTACACAAACAAAACAATTCCGTAATGAAGGGTTCGTTATTATATTCTGGGTTCGTAGCGAATGAATGCTGTAGGATATTATAACGAATTTAAACCGCATGTAAAATTTAAATGTGTTCTCATTATGTTGTACTGTCTATGTTTTACGAAGACGCCCACGTACATATATGATAACACTTTGTAATATTAAATGTTAAATTAGATACAACCAGAACAGTTTTAAAAAATGTACATACACTAATTCTCGGACTAGAGTGGGATTTCGATATCAACAGCACATTCAAAACAAAATTTAAAATGAAATTTCTTGTACTAAGCAATATCAACTTAACCAAAACCAAAGTGTATAGGTTTTCTTATCTTACTTCGCTACATTCGAATTCTACTTCTGCATCCATTTATTCTATTACCACCCACATTACGTTATTTCAAAGTTTAATTTTTGTTGTTTGTGGTGACTTAGTAGTTGTAGATGTTCAATTTCGTAATTTTCATATACAGGGTTAGTTATACAGGGTTAGTTTTAAATAACGCAAACTAAAAAAAGGTGGTGAAAGATACTTACGAGTCAATCCTAAATATTAAATTTTGTGAGTCTATGTGCATGGAGTAATGAAAAACTATCCCTAACTATCCCTCTGTTTCTCCAGAGTTTTCTCCCCATTAGTCTTCTGTCCAACCTCTCTAAGATCTGTGAGGCCGTCATTCTCGGGAGACTTCGGACGAAAAGTTCCGATCTAGAAGCACTACCCGAAAAGTTTGGGTTCAGACAGGATTTCTCAACGGAGTTACAGCTGTTGATGCTCACGGATACTATCCGTAAGGGTTTTGAGGACAGAGATGTTACCGGGGCGGTCTTCTTAGACATAAGGAGCGCCTTTGATACCGTCTGGTATCAAAGGCGTGTGGGCCTTCTTTATAACATGACAACAATAGTCAGGATTATCTCCTCCTATCTCGAATATTGTTCCTTTCACGTAAGAGATGCTGATGTGTTTTCGCAGCAGCTTCCGGCCAGATCGGGGGTCTCCCAGGGCTCGATGCTTGGATCAGAGCTTTTCTTCCTCTACATAGCGAATCTATCCATCGAACCGGGCTATAATTTGGCGATTTATAGACGATACGGCGGTGTACGCGGTCTATAGGAATGAAGCTATCCTCTGTCGGAGTCTACAGCGACCTGTTGACTCGCTTCTTGAATGAAAGTTGCTCTGGAGACTTGAGATCAGAAGGTAGAAGTGCACCACCGTGCCTTTCACATACCAACTTCGACCAGCACCTACCAGCATCGTCGTTGATGGACTGGCTCTACCTTGGACTATCAACTGCAAATACCTGTGCCTGATCCTGGATCGGCCGCTTTCCTGGCACCAACATCTTCGCCATAAAAGAGAGAAGCTCTTCCTCGCAATAAATGCTCTGCTTCCGCTCTCGGGCAGAAACAGGGAGCTGGACCTTCCCAGCAAAGACCACCCTTCGCCCGATACTTACTTATGGGTCTGCGGTCTGGGGAACGGCGTCGAGGACAAGCATCGGACTACTAGAAAAACTCAAGAACATGAGGCTGAGGATGATGGACAATGTTCCGTGGTTGATGAAGAACGCTTAGTTGAGAAGGGATCTATAAATCGAGCCGTACCGAGACCATCTCAGAACTCTGGCAAGATCCACGCTGGAACGCGCTCCACGTTCGAGCAACTCGTTCGTCTTGGATGCCGTCGTGTCGTAGGACCGACCACCTCCGAGGGTCATCATCAGACACGCTACCGATGTACCACAACAGCCCTGAGGACAATCAGCAGACCTGATGCCTGAAAACCTTCCACCTCAAGCGTGTTGAGTTATGCCCCTTCCCAATCCCTCCAGGCGCAGCCTTCTCCAACGTTACATCCAAAAAGCATTCACCAGCAGCTGATCAAATAAACTAACAAACCCGGGTAAGTTTGGCCCCAAATTTCAGGAGGACTAAAATGTCTAAGAATACAAAATCCGACTCAGAAAGGAGAAAGAAGATCTAAGCAAGCACGGCTCACTACTCATCCACCTTTCGCGCACAGTTACTTGCACTCTTTCCTCGTGTGCCCATCTCACCGGCCATTTTATATAGTGTGACCTATAGCATTTGCTTTGGATGCATCTGTTTGCTATGGCAGTGTATACGAATGTCAAATATACACACATGATCTTAATTTATGGAAAAACAGAGCAAAATAGTCTTGCAGCAACGTAGCAGTACGTAGAACGTTTACCAAATCGGCATCGTCTCTCAACTGTCATGATTGTGGGAGCTATGTATCGGCTTCGGAATACAGGTTCAATAATTCCACGTTACCAAGGTCGCGGCCGTGAAAATCACGCAGACTCCAACAAGCAAGCAAATCTTAATCATTGTGGAAGTGAATCTCCGGTATACGCACAACAAACCTAGCACACCAAGTATTGAAGTACATGTTTAGGTACATAATAAATTTAGGCGCCGCATTGTTGCCTGTATTACCGCTCATGGTGGACACTTTGAACATCTTATGTAAATACTTTGTCCTGTTTCTCCTACATCGGTTCTTTTCAGCTCCACCACAAATTTCATAAAAACATTTCTTTTATAACAAATAACTAAAATCTAGTATTCATAGAAGTACTTCACAATAAAAAGATTAGTTGTACGACTAATAAAAGCTGATTTGATAGTTGTATAAATGCGGTTCAATATCGTGCTTTTAATACATATTATTTTAAAACTGGTAGTTGGCCCCACCATTATTTTTAGTTGTACTCCCCCACTGATATTTTTAACTTTTATACTATTTCCTTTATTCATAACTTGGATCTTCCCTTTGTGATAGTGATTGTATGCATTATTCTTTTCTAGTTACTTATGTTTTGTAATTGCAGTATTCTCAAGGTTCATAAACCGTCATTCTTTCACAAAAAAACTTCAGTGTAATGTGCCGATTCTTTAAAGTGAGAATATCTATTTCTATTTAAATCTGAAAACTTTCTCGACAATCTACAAAATTATACCTCGAAGAAACACAATTTACATATTCACATAAATTAATAATAATAGTTCAACGCGTGTACTATTTTGGTTACGTTTCAAATAAATTTCAAATGGAAATACGGTATTGTGCGTATTTTCCCCTTTATGGCATTTTGAACGACCGACGGAGGTCTAATAAATATGGAAATCATTCGGATGCTCGTACCAAGGTGTTTACAAGAAAAGAAAACTAATATTCAACTTCCAGCTGTAGATTACATTGACAGCACATCACCCTAACGGAATACATAACTTTTCCTGGGATGATGGATGTGAAATATTCACTATATATTCATGAAGATATAGAGATGTTTTCACACGCGTACCTATCGAGAGTTTATGAAAAGTTAGTTTTAAAAATTACGCACCCTTTCTTAAATTTTATTAACTTATCACAATCTGTAAATTTTTGACGGTACACAATTTCTTTTGTATATTGTAAAATTAGTTTACTACCGGAAATATTTCGATGTTATATACCGTTGCTTTTGTTTCTATGTTAGACTTGCTATCTGGTCCCAAACCTTCTTGCATTAGACACCAAGTGATAGAAGAAAAGCTGGTCAGAATAGTTGCATGTTCCAAAAAAGAATTAGGTGTATACGATGACACTGGTGCAAAGAAAAAAAGAATTGCTGTCATATTTAGTATAGTTAGCATATTTAGTTGCCTATCTATGTGACATCATACTGCATTTTGCATGATTTTTGACACCCTATATATAACTATAAAAATCCTTTTCCCTAGACATAATATGAAATCTTTACTACCCAATATATTTATATCTTGGCGCATTACGTATAGCTCCTTTCAGACTCTAAAACGTTTAACTGTCGAATACTTCACAGTGCAGTGAGTATTTTTTACGATGTCGCACGTGGTACTAGTCTTTTCAAAATAACTACCTTCTTTGAGTTTCACGTTAGTATTATAAGTAATCTTTTTAAAATAAAACCGCGAGGTACTATATCGAGTTTTCGCAAAGCGGAACCAGCTTTATAACTCGGGTTATAAAACAACTTTAGCTTCAGAAGCGAGCGATATGCATTTATGGGAGCGAAAAAGCAAAAAAGCGATTCTCCAATGAAACTACATATGTTCGATAAGGGGTAGTTGTAACACATTGCAGGCTAATTACAAATACCTACAAGTGAGAGATAAAATATGTTCATTTCTATAAGTCTATAAAAAATAGGATAAGCAACATATTCTATTAGAAATAAAGTTTCTATCTAGAAGATTGTATACTCTTTGCAATTAACTATTTAGGCTTTAGAATTTTGAGATTAATTCGAATTGGAGTTTCATAGGGTCTGAGGCTCTTCGAAAAATTCTATGCGCACTGGATAATATTGATTAGTCGTTAATTCAGCAGTGAGTCGTTAATTCAGCAACACCCTTCGTCTAAATGGTAACAAATCCTGAAGTATGCACCATGTGGCTATACTGTAAATGGATACTCACTATTTATGCAGCTCAAAACCATGACTGGGGAAATCGATAATCGTATGTGCAATCATTTTATACAGAAAGGAGGAAATGCAACAAAAAGTTGTTTGAACGATAGAGCTGTATGTCTTCTACGAATGAGTTATAAACGAACAAAAGATAAAATCATAATGCAAGATAGTATTTAAATCGATTCCCGGTTGGTGAATGGTAATTTCTGTATATTGACTATCAGAGCTGGTTTGGATAACCTGAACGCAGGTTTTGTCAGACCAACTATAGGAATCTCTTTGAGAAGCCAAAATTGATAAAACCCAAGTTTTTTTTTTTAAGAATGGATCAATCCGTATTCAGAAAGTACAAAACTTTATAATAAATTTATTAATCGTAGTAAAGACGCTCCTTATAGTACCACCGTAAAAACTGAGATATTGCATGGCGATTACATGGAGATGAACGGAAGGAATACTAGGTATCTTGTTTTTGGTTATTGCATTATTACTGACTATAAAAACCCAGAAGCTGTAAGAGCGGCTTTGATCAGATGTATTAATACGATTTACGCAGATAATCTATCCCAGCTTATAAATGAGATTAAGAAAAGTTCCTCTAACTAATATCAATTCTTATTGCATCCCTAACGTTACTGACGTGAAGAAACTCGTTTTATCAAGGAATACATTAAATGAATGGTTCACAAACCTGCAAAGAACCCATTCGAATACTATTATATTAGCATTAACATCCAGACAACAAAGATATAGGATAAAACCATTGAACCCGATGATAATACTGTAATAAAAATATGTAACAGTTAAGTTTGGCAGAACGCCAGTGTTGACATACGGCGAAAGCCGCAAAAGGTCACTAGTGATTGTTACAAAGGCTCTAGCTGGAATCTATCTCTAAATAAATTCACTTACATATACAAGCTGCTTACTAAAAGTTAGCCTGAACAGCTACTTCAATTAATCTTTTTCTGATAGGGTTACTTACTTATAGTACGTATACTGGTTCTAGCGCTACATCTTAAACACCTTAGTATACTGCTAGATTATCGGGTAATCTCGCAGTTTGGACTTCTTCGTTAGCACTATTATTGTTCTATATGACGCATGTAGGCTGTCAATATCCAATTGAGAAACCAAAGCAACTTAATACGAGATAAATTCATCGATAACGATTTGCGGATTTGAATAAGTCGCTTAATCGATTACATTAACAAAATAGAATCAGTTTTTGGTTACACGTTAAAACTTTTATACATATAAATTACTTCGCAGTGATATCACTAGTTGTTACTGTGTGCAAAATGACCAAGCAAAGTAATCGCAGAAGTCAACCGCCACCATATTCAGAACATCCGTCTAAAGAAGGTGAGCCTACAGTAGAAGTAGATGCAACAAGAAATGACAAGGGATGTGTCTGCGTAATATGTACCATATTGTAATGAAATGGCAAAAGACTACCAAGTGTAACTGATTTCCCATGGCGATCATGTGATATAGCTATACAATAATTACATGTATTAGCTTTGTAAGTTGAAACTTGTACATATACATATTTAACTACATACATAGGTACCTATAGGATTTTTGTACTTTTCAAAAACTTGTTTACTAATGTTAGAAATTTGTAACAAATTAAACAAACTGCTGACGAAGATGGCTAATTGTAAATTGTTTTTGTTGAAATTCCCTAAAAGTTCGAAAAATAATTACTTCTATTCCATAAATTTGTCACGGTAAGATAACAACATCTGTATGTTATATTTATTTTGATTTTATATTCTCAGTATTTACATTAACTGTTTACAAAAATAATGTAATCAAAGTGCTTATCAGCGCCTATTGCTAAGCCTGTGATAACGCTGGTTTGTTATTGTGCGATGTAATAAAGAAATATTTGTGCTGTTACTATCTTTTTCATTATCCTTTATTTAGGACTGTTACAAAAGTCATGTAAAAATCGAAAAAAAGTTGTACTTCATTAATTTGCTTGGACGAGCTAAAGCTTGGATATTTTGCGTGTTATTTGGCGCAATAACGGAGGATCAGAAACAAATACATCCACATTGTACAAAGTGTTTGAGATAATAATAATAATAAAACTTTATTGTCCAAACAGGTAGGTACAAGTCAAAACTAGGACAAAAATAAAGAAAAAATACAATTCAAATTGAAGAACGTCAATGCTGGACAACAAGAAAAGGTGTACATAAATACAAACATAATAAAAACAAAATGAGTGTAGTAAGAACAGACAAAATTAAGTTTAGTATAAAAAATTGGGAATTATGACGCTTAACTAAGAAAAAATGTAAGTGCAAATACTATATTACGACTTATTGAGCAATTGGAGTTCTTCGCAAAGAGTTGGTTCTAGCTATCGGTAAACAATAACAGCACTGAGATCTTGAGTGAGCACGGGACAAGGAAAGGTATGCGTTGAGGAAGGAAAGGACAATCCGTGGTATTGTTAAGCAGATTGTTTGAAAATTTTAGACTCAACTCATCTCTTGTCGATAGATCGGAACACCTCTAGGAGGATAAACACAGTCCAATTTGTAAGAAAGGAATTTCACAGATTGGCGGTTATACCATAGTACCATAGTAAGGCAGCATATTCGAGCTTCGAAAAAACGAAAGTGCAACACAATGTTTTAATCAAATAAATATCTTGGAAAAGCTTGAAGATACGCATTACGAAATCCAAAGCTTTGGAGGATTCAGAACAAACTTTAGCAAAGTGATATTTAAAAGACAAGCTGGCATCAAACATTACACCCAAATGAGTAATAATAGATTTTTTTTCTAGAAACAAGTCTTCCATATAGTAAGACAGATCAAAGATGGTGTTGCACGTGCATAGAATACAATGAAACATTTACTAGTATTAACATTAAGCTTATATCGATGACACCATTCCACCAGCTTATCTAAGTTAGCTGGAAGGATGATTGAATCATGCACTGTGCAAATCTGATTGGACAGTTTGATGTCATCCGCATACGCAAGAACATACCAGGAAAAAGAGAGTAGATCATTGATAAATAAATTTAACAATAGAGTACCCAAATTGGATCCTTGCGGAACTCCAGAGCTGGGAAGCTTGTACGAAAGAAGTCCATTGTATAAGACATAGCATCGGCGATCAGTCAAGTATGAATCAAGAAGCTTGGTAACGGGTGGAACAAATCCAAATGAATTAATTTTATGGAGTGATCTATTGTGTCAAACGGTCGTGAAAAATCAGCATAAACCACATTGCCCCGTCTATCAAGAACTTCGCCTATTTCTTGACCAATACAAGCTAGATTGGTGATTGTGGAGCCACCCAGAAGAAATCTATGCTGGTTTGAAGACAAGTATGCACCTTCGTGCCTTGGCAAAGTTAGATAAAATAGGGATGGGTCTATAATTATAAAGAAGCGTTGAATCATTCTTTTTGAAAACAGGACAAATCTGGCGCGCTTCCATAAGGTAGGAAAAACATTAATACGGATGGATAAATTTTACAATAACTCTTAAGGGATCAGCAAAATTATGTCGATAGTTACGAACAAGGAAGCTAGAAATTAAGTCGTCACCGGTTGATACAATTGATATAAAGAAAATAAGAAATACACATAGCTCTTCAGATAACTTTACCATGTCCTAATATTTTAATCGTTCCTTTTTGTCAGTAGTATAGTATTTTATCTGAAGTACTGAACAGAAAACCCATTAAAAGTTTTTCGGATAAGACCTCACATTGCAGCAGAACTTGGAATCTAAGAAAATATTATTTATCCTCCACTTAATATTGACAAAGTGCACAAAAATACACTGCAAGTAAAGTATGAGCCAGCTGTAGATATATAAATATTAGTTCACAAAAGAAAAAGTTTTTGTCAACCTAGATCAGATATGTACATGCTTGAAGTGTAACCAAGTTTATATTATATAAGCTTTGTTCGCGGAAGACATCCTCGACATGCCCAAACGTAAAGAGCATGCGCAATAAAGATTTCACCGTTCGCGGTAAATGTATGGCATGTCCCGAGCATAATATCCTCTGTTCGTGGAGTACAATTACTTTATCCGGGATATATCTGGTACACGTCCGATATGCCCGCGCAAAAGACCAAGAACAATATGTCCGTGACATGCCCACTACGCTTGAAGCAGCTTCAAGATTGAACCGTTCGGAAGGGTTATGTGCGTGTGTTATATACCTATCATCTATGGTTATGTTGTTTTGGTTTATGGGTTTATCTACAAGTAAATGTCACTTTTGTACGTGAAGTTGCTGCAATTGCAATGTAATCCACGCCCCCTAACGTTCTAGGCTGGATCACGCGGAATATTATCGTTCGCGGTACAAAAAAACCGCGGATATGCTCCGAGCATGTTCACCATAACAAATGCGCATTTCATTCCTTTCACACATCCATGATATACTCGCAATATGCCCAAGATGTGCCAGAGATTATTTCCGGAACAAAGCTATAGTTAACAAATAAAAATAGTGATTTGCTCGATAAAATCAAGAAATTAGGATCAGAAAACAATTGCTGCAATTGAACGTCCAAAAATTTGTTAATAATTTGAAAGATGAATTAGCTGCAAAGAACTCATTTAATGCGGCTTTGCTTTGACCACAATATTCAGCTAACCAAAAATTTCTGCAAGCGATGCCTACAACTTTGATATATATGGATGATGGCAGTTCTATGTGCACTCATTAAAAATGTACAATCGCCATTTCTATATGTGCAATAAAGTAACATCATAGATCATGGATCACTAGTTCCAAAATAGTTTAGACTAAAAAAAGAGAAGTTTATATTTGTTTCCAGTTAATTGCGGAGTTCAACATAAAAATGAAAGCATAGTCTATGTAATATTTGTATGCTTTTGTGAGATACCTATGTACTTCGGTGTACCAGAAAAACGTATCCGTAAAACCAAAAACAGAATTACTGCCGAATTATTCCCACTGATTCCCATTTAGTCACATTCAACTTTAACATACGTGCGCAAAACCAATTCTTAATCTTACAATACAGACGATTAACGCAGTGGACAATAGATTCTTGTTCATTGTAGCAGTCTTAAACGTGGTGTTATATATTATATTATATCCATTAAATTCTTTATATTAACGATAAACAGAGAGTGTTCCTAACGGCAGCTCCAAGGAATACAATAGCCGCCCAGCAATATGGTAGGCAGTTTGTTATTGCAATCACCATTCTGAGTATGGTTGAATAAGTAAGATTACGTTAATATTTTTCATAGTATAGTGAATAGAGTTGAACGGGCTATTAGGGACAGAATTGTACTCTTGTATCCACATTTTTTTTCTTAAAACGGGAAAAATTGAATATAGAGGTAACTCTTAACATTGCTTCTGGCACGTTCCTTAAATATGAGGAGAATCCGAAAAGCCTTAGAATACATTCCACAAACCGTGATTATCTTTTTGCTAAGGTAGTGGTCAAAAATGAGGTCATTCAGTTGTGAAAAATATGATGGCGTTATCATAAAATGAAAGATATGTGTATTTTAAATTATTATGTACTTATATCTCTTTAACAAATTAAGTTAATAACAAAAACAGACGAAATATAATTACTTAAAAAATGGGATTCAGTATGCTCAAAATCAGCTACAGCAATTGCTCAATCTGACCTCCGTTTTGTTGTTGCAAGATTACCAACCTGTCGTCCAAATTGTATACAGCATTCGTTAGCATTTCTGCCTAAATTGCACCAACTTGCTTCGCAATGTTGTAGCGGTGGTGGTTACCTCCGAAACACTATTTTTTATATTATTTCACAGCCAGTAATCCGCTAGGTTAAGATCAGGTGATCTTGGTAGCCACGAATTTGCGAAATAGCTGTTTAACACACGATTTGCTTAACATTTCCTCGCAAAAATAAAGCTGTAAAACCGCACCAATCGGTAACTCTTGTCATGAAGATCTTCTCGACGATTTATTGTGGATTTTCTGCAGATTCTACAGTTTTGAGTATTGACTTCACCAATCAGAGTACATTGTGCCTCATATGCCCATAAAATACGGGATAACTATCTGGGTACAATTTTCACTTGAAGAATACTAGTGATATTAGATGTAATTGATATATAGAATGATAAATTTTATTTTAGATCCGAGGAAAATCAAGAATATGCTATTGTTTTTGGTAATATATGTAAAAACATAGAATATCAATACTTTTTACTTTGTGTACCTTACCATCAGTAACAATGTAAATAATATTCTATAAATAATTCATAATCATCACAATATGCGCACGGTAGATAGGCATGTATACTTTTGGGCCATATATAAAATTTTAGGTGCAATCATAACGAGATAAGATAGGTACAGTTAGTGTTTGCTGCTACATACATTTAACAGTAACTCATTCTGTCGGCAAAAGTATATTTGACATTAATAGTTAACAGTTCATCCGTTCGTTTATAAAAAATGATTAAAGAAGATAGCAGAAGTCCGCCGCCTCCGTACACAGAAGACCCAAATATTACGGTTGAAACAAAAAAGAAAGAATCAGGAAATTGTGTATGTGTCTTCTGTACAATACTTTAAACACAACCATAAAAATTAACATACAGTCAAGATCTATTCAATATAAGTGAAGACAATTGATATAAAATTGGAATAAATCAATAAAATGGATGAAATGCTATATGAACAATATATCTATCTTATTTACTGTAATCCCAAGAATTGTTTGATTATATCAGTGTATAAATTTAGGCAAGTTATGGGTATGTACAATTTGAAATAAATCAGTGAGTAATAGTAGTAATGTTTTTATATCCTAGGTGTAACTATGTAGTTAAAGTAAAGGTAATAAAAAACTACTATTGCGTGTATATGTTACAAGACCACATCGAATTCGGCAACCCTGTTATCTAATTTTTGATCATCTATAGAAGACATAATGAATCCAATAGATATTCCAATTTCTTATTTATAGTTGTAGTACAAGAAAATTTTGTCCTCTAAACACTAGCTTTGCTTTACTGCCTGTTACACTTTTGTACAGTGCATGTTTTTGCTTTTTTACTACATAGATATATGGTTTTACTCTGTTGCATGAAAACCAAATTGGATATAGAAAAAAGTATCATCTATAAGGAAATTAAGAACGAATTAGAGAAAGATCCAAAGATGATAATAAAATCAAGGATCTTCTAATCAAACTACATATTAAACAAATTTATAGATTAAATCAGCTGAAATAGGTATAGAAGTAAATATTTGGGTAAGCAGCAAATCTCACTACATGGAAATGGGGCACAATCAGCACCACAAAAAGTTTCTTTCAGCAGGAATCTTATAGCATAGAGTAACTGTTTATACTTACAATTTATTTCCTAATGTGAAGGATGACCCTAAGATGACAAGCCAAAGCAGAAAAAAGAAAATTATAGAACGCATTGATAGGGCTATTGCTCGTAAAATTTTAGCAAATCAAAGGCAATCTGCGGTTAAGATTGCTTATGGAATACAAAACGAATTGAACGTAAAAGTGCATGCATAAAGTATTAGAAATCCAATAAAATCGAAGGATTACCGCGGAAGAATTGCTGTTAAAAAGCCTTTTATATCAGCTAAAAATAAACCAATTCGATTGCAATGGACGCAAGATAAAATAAATTGGTTTTTTTACCAACGGAAGCACATAATATGGTCAGATGAAACAAAAATCCTACTTTTTGGATCAAATTTTCTTATTCGTTTATGGAGAAAGGCAAGTGAACAATATAAATCAGTGTTTGAGACCTACCATAAAACACCGTGGTACTTAGTTACGTTCACAACTTTGCGATATCTTATTTGTACAAAACAAGTTTGAGTTTGGCGGGAAGACAGTAGCAAGACACATATAAAAATTTACATATTTAAATTTATACCCATTACATACAAAGCAAGAAAGAGAGTGGTAATCAGACAAAGCCTTACAATTTTGGAAGCTATTGTAGTTACACTCACCACAAATTAAAAAAATATACTTTCTTAAATTTACAGCAGTAAAGCACTTTTTATTTTTTTTTAACAAACAAAAATGATTCAAATACCAGCAACTACAAACACTATCATTAAAAAACTTTTTAACCTCAACTCATTTAACGTTATAGTGGGCGCACCATCGTAGAATTTTTGACAAATGTACAAAGCCAGTTTTTTGATCTATAACTTGCCCATATGCTATCATATCTCATCAATTCTATGTTCAGTCCCTCTCTAAACTTCAGGCGATTAGATATACAGAAAAGTTTTTGTTATCAATAGTTATGTCTTCTGTGGTTCAGTATCTTCAGTTTAGCGTTTTCTTCTATCCTACGTCTATCGGTTGTTTCACAGCTAATAAATTAGGAGCTACTTATGTAAATAGAGTTAACATCCCAAAACAAAACCAATAGAATCAGCAATACAATCAATTATGTAACAATTTATGTAACAGCAATTTATATTTAAAGTGCATAATTAATGCAGCCACAACATACAGAATTTTAGTATACGTTTTACACATATTGTTAATTTAAAAATATCACCCTTATTTAAAATGTACATTTTACCATAAACTTTTTGCAATTGTTGTAGCGCACGATTCATCAAATAAAACATAATCGAAAATTAAATTTATATAACCCAGTCATCCTTTGAATTAATGTATATGTACACACACATTTTTTTAATAACATGGAATATAGGGATACCATTAAGCACTGTTTAATTATTGCAATATACATATGTAGTACGTAGATAATATAGACTGTTTAGATGAGATATTTCTACATGTTTAAATGGTACGTTATTTAAGCTACTGATAATAACAGTAAACTTTGAAGTAATAATATTAGTTGGGTAGGAATTAAGATCGGAATAACTATTAAACTTTAGTAATGATGCTTAGAAGTTTTAGCCGAAAAGGTTCAATACGTTACTTTACTATATATGCCTCTGGAATAAAGGGACTAATCAGATAAACTTCTCCTATCCTATCCTGTCTTAGAGGGAATGGAATAAATTTAAATTAAATTTAAAATGTTATAGAGATATGCTTCTCTTGTTTGGTATAATCCAAAATGCAGAGCCTGTATTATCGAAGGTAAATACGTGGCATACATAAATGGATAAGCGGTGTTTCGCGTTAATAAACTTCGTTATTTAGTACCATTATCTAATTTATTACAATAATTTGTTACTATGCCTATTGCAAAACCATCAATCTAATTTTTATCTTCAAAAACTGTCTTGAAATCATACTGTCTTTCTTATTTGATTTATACGTTTAGATTGCGAAGATTTGTTGATATAAGCAACAATCAATTTCTTTCAACAATTGATTTCTTTACCACTATGTACATATGTTAGTATCATAGAACCAGTTCATGATTTCATGCTCCACTTAACTTGATTTCATTTGAAATGTTACCTGATGCTGAACCGGACTTAAAACTTAACCATAACCTGCTTTATCATTTTATACATGAAATCTGTTTTTTCCACTCTTTTTCAACTAAAACATTATATATTATATAATGTGGTAGATAGTAGTCGGTTCCACAGATTTACAGAAATATAACTTTGATAGTAATCACATGAGCTTTTCTCTGGATGTAGCGCTTTTATAGCAATACTTCTCGAGTGTGGCATAATAACCAGACATCTTAGTTAAATGTTTATGTCCAATGTCCAATGTTTTATGTTTTTCCAATGACTGCAAACGAGGATTTCTCTAACAATCCAGTTGCCTTAACAAACAAATAACAACTGCATTTTCTACTCTCAGAATGACTCTTTATTATGAACTTTTCTGACATTTCTGGCCTACAGAAATATTGTAACTGTTATCGATACTTCACTGCCAGTTATAGTCGGTACAGCAATCAAACTGCATCAAATGCCTCTAAACAAGACATCAAAGAGGTATCGTGCGATGGTAGAAACGACGCTAATGACCATTCAACGGAGGTTACTTGAAAATAATATGATATGGCATGGTACAAAAGTAAAATCCCTGCTGTGTAAAAGACATAACCAACTTCAATCAGCCCAGGCCAATATTAATCCGGATTAGAGCAATGTCGTCTTCACAGACGAGTCATCCTTCTAGGCATCGATTCATAAAAAGAAAAACTGGACAATTCGCGGAAGTAGAAAGGTTCAACGCAGTCTGAAATATTCCGTAAAGGTTCCAGTGTGTGGGGGAGGGGGGAGGGGATAATTTGCGTGGATTCGGAACAGTATTCACCATTACCGGCATATTAACCGTCAAAGAATGCTTTTACTTATATCAAAGAGGTCTGTTAACATCTGCAAGGAAGTGGATCACAGTGAATGGGGATCATTGGATTCTTCAACGACACAATGATCGGAAACACCTCAGTCGGCTCTGCACTCAGAGGAAACCAGAAAATGACATCGAAACATTGGAATGGTCTTCACCGTCTCCACATCTCAATTCCTTTGAGAACGCCTGGGCCTTTTTGAAGCTGAATTTGCAAGGAAGTCGCTCCTTGACGGACAAGTATGGCGTCGGTTGACCACCGCGTATGCCGGATCTAGTTGAAAGTATTCAACAAGTAGAATATCTATGTGTACTAAGTAAAAAAACACTTTGTGGGATCATGTTATGGAACTATGTATGTAGGTACAAGAAGACTGGCAATAGAATTTAATCGCAGCTGGAAAACAACCCACTGTAAAGAGAACGTATAGAAAGACAACCAATCAACGCGTACTGAACATAATACATAATAATACATACATTATGTATTAATCTATAATTACATAGAAGGACATTTTATTGTTGCTTTAGTTATCATGATCTGCCACGAAAGATATGAAAACTGTGTAGTACTAACTCTCGAGTCTAAATATTATTGTAGAGATAAGATAAATGCTGGTTATGGTATTGATATATTTTTCAAAGGTAGTATTTCAGTATGTCTCTACAACGTAGGTGAAATGTTGATATTGTTCATTGGTGTATTTTGTAATCAAAATGAGCCAACAAAATATCGAAACTGTCCCTTATCCAGAGTCTGTTAATTCTAGTGTTAGAGGAAGAAGAAGAAATGGAAGATGCGTGTGTGTAATTTGTACGATACTTTAATACTGCAAAAAAGTTTTCTTGTATACGACAATATGAAGAAAGAAAATAATGATAGGATTTCATCAATAGCCAACTCTAAAAAATCAGCAAGCAAAAAGTTTAAGAAATAAATATGCAAAAATGTGTTCGTGTGGTTAACAATGGACTAAGACTGGAGTATCTATAGTGAAAATTGTACTTTATTTAACTAATATGTACTTTAAGTACTTATTCACAACAATATCCTACATCTATGTATTATGAAACTTTGAAACATCGTACATAATTTTGACATACCCTCTCCAATTAATTAAGTACATTAAATTTTCATAATTGTATATTTATCTTTTTGACATACATATGTTTTCATGGCTTTGTTATTTATCTCGTAACGTACGAGCAACGAGGATGGAAGCGTGCTGGTTCTATATATGTTTCTAATTTTGTCAAAACTATAGTCTAATTATACCCTTACCCATAATGAACGTGCTGTCAAGTAGTGTATTAGCCTCTCATTTTGTCTATTTAGATAGCAATGAGAGGTTATGTTGATTATACCTGCGCCTATGTATAGTTGGTTTCACCATATTCAGTGATCTTGACATGTTTCAATCTTTCTTGCTCGCGTAGTAACGTGCGAGCAACGAAGACTGAAGCGTGCCGGTTCTAAAGATGTTTCTAATTTTTCAAAACTATCTTTACCTCTATCCATAATGCATTTGAATTTGTTGTCAAGTAGTGTATCAGTCTGTCACTTTGTTTTTTTATATTTTACACAATAATAAAGCAAGGTTCTGTTGATTATTCCTACGCGTATATAGTTCGTTTCACCATATTAAGTTTCTTTCGGACGCTTCAATCATTGTTGCTCGTATAATAGTTAATATATTACCCTGTTAACTGTGTCCTAACAGCAAATCACAATTCAACCATAATACCGATCTGGCAAAACATTATCCTTACGTTTGTGGCTATTATACTATTTTATAAATACTGCTATTCATAATGAAAAACTAATTATATAAATTATAGACAAAAAAATACATGCAGACTGATTTGACAGTATATTAGATATGAACTTAAATTAGATAGTAAATAACATTATAGAACACTATTTTTAGAACAACGTATATCAACAGATTATTCATTTTGTACGTTTACATAAATCAACAACTAACACTTCAATTCCTACCATACATGTTTGATCAATAATGGCATACCTGCGTCAATGTCAAGATTATACGAACGTTGCGAAAAGAGTGTTATTTATTTAGGATGTCAATCTAAAATTCATCCATCAATTTGCGCAATGCAAAGCGATGTAAGTTCCTTCCTTCTGTTAGCATAGATCTACCGTATATTTATTGTACTGCAATCGCTTCAACTTGCACTCCTTAATAAAAATAAGTTTTAGACAGCGTTCAAGTTCTAGAATAAGTAACAATACGAGTGTTTTCCGTTTCGTGGCAATTTTGAGCGCCATGAGAATCTGTGGTTGAATAATTTTAATGTTAATTTGTAGTTCAACACAGTGTTTATGGTATTATTGTCTTATTGCTCTTTACTTTTTAAGCATTCTTTTAAACATTGCAAAATAAAGTTTAGTATTGCTTTCAATCCCATAGTTTGCTTTCACCTTTTCTTTCTGCTGCAACTGAATCTAGACAGGACCTTTCGGAAACAAAGCATTACAGTTTCTTCTGTCACTATCATTAGTCTGGAAATGCTTAGGGAAACTAAAGAATCTAGACAAAGAATTATTCTGAATATCAGGACACATTGGACTCAGTGCCAAGGAGAAAGCTAACATATTAGTAAAGAAAACCACCACAGGATCGCTTGTGTGACCGGAATTGTTTTGCGGAATAGGAATGCGTCCCATAAAAGAGAACTCAAAGACAGGAAGGCTGCAAAAATCTTCCTGGTCTTATACACTCCAAGGTGTTCCTGGGAAATTATAATAAGCAACGAGCAAGAACCATTCTAGAACTATGTAGTAAACTAGGTGTACTTGTGGGCTTTCTCAGAGCGGGCTGCGACCTTGGGGATTACATGATAAGGATAGGTGTGAAAGACAATAGAACCTGCAAGTTTTGTGGGACGCAGGACGAAAATCCGGAACCCCTAAAATCCAGCTGCACGGCTATTGCAGCAATTCACGGAAGTTATTTCGGCAAAGCTGTCGTTGACGAGAGCGAAACACACTCCTTGAAACCATCGAAGGGACTACAATTTATTAAATCCCTTAGACTGGATGGGGAAATTCCAACAACGTATAGCACATGTAAGACAGCCTGTAGATTATCCGATCGCAGTGCAACATCGCTCTTAACTCTGAATTCTAATGCGAGTGATTATATGACAAACAACAAAGCAAGTCAAGGATAACCATTTCCAACTTAATGACCTGAGTGGAGAAAAAAGATGTTTTACAACATACATATTTTTGGGTCTAGCAAAGCCACCTCAAATCAGCGACGCTGGGATTGTTTGGCTTTTATCTATATATTTATTAACTAACATCCTGCGTTGTATATATGTGAGTATATCATTATAGAATGTAAACTAGTTTGGCTCCGAGATAATTTTGAGTACCTCCTACAACTGGTCGAACTTCGCACCGTCACACTAAACCATTAAGTTTCAGGGACAAAATGGTTAAAATTCTATAAAAGATTCCAGAATATCTTTTACTTAGAACTAACACCTAAGCATTTGCAATGACAGCATTTTAAAGCTTGTCAGATCATCATTTCTCATTTTAATTTTCATCGAATGAAGTAGCCCCACTGGCACTAGACAATTTGTGTTCCGCTGTCTCTAAAAGAATACCTCAAGACTGCTTTTATGAATAATAACAAGATGATATTTCTCCCTATCCATAATTAACGCCTGGCAGTAACTAACTAATTGTAAGTAACTAACTAACTAAATTTAAATGTGGAATTTATTATTCCATGGGATAAACCAAATAAATTACATTTTTAGTGTTTGTGAGAAAAATTGTAAAACAAGTTTTATGTACCCCCTTTAAGGGGATGTATCTTAACAAGGGATGCTCCAATTAAGTTTCTTTATATGAAAGACCCTATCTCTTTTTCGATGAGGAATCACCCCCTGAAATGTTTTACACTTATTTTGTTACACCCTGTATATAAGTAGTCTAAAAAACCTAAACAGATAGATACAATATATTAGAGAGCAACAGGTATATCAAGACTATCTCGAAATAAATATTATCTTCATAAAATATAGCCAATGCAATGGTAGAAAGTCAGGGGGACCAATTTTAGTTTGAGCAATATTCAACATTTGCTCCCGAACAGTCTATCAACATGGCTCTGTCAACGCTAAAATCTCTTAATGATAGGAAGATATAAATCTCCATTTGAACTTTATAGCCAATAAAAGTATTTTATTTTTTAGTCAAAAGCAGGCGTGACTAAACGTATCTGCAGAAAAAAACGTTCAATTTATTCTAATTTTGTTTCTTATAACGAATGAAGGCATTGTATGTGTTCCATAAATATCATTCGTGAAAGTGTTCATAGTAACACCACATATTCTGAATGGGATCTTACAAAAGCGTTACGGGATTAAGGGAATTATATTGTTACATTCCCAGCAACTCTCGTATATGAAACCATACATGCGGTAGACCGAAACAACCATTTAATTAATGTTATCAATAGAATTAAGCTTGGTAGCAAGGATAATACTGAAATCCTTTATAGAATTATACCGGCTACATGCTGTACATACTTCGTTAGTAAACACAATTAAGTTTCCTCTTATTTATTTGTTAACTAAACCGGACTTGTATATATTCGTAATTAATAGGTTCCTTAATGGAGATGAAAAGTAGATAAGTCCCATAACGTTTACGTGATTTATGCAGCACACGGAAAAGTAGGTCATCTAAATTATGTAATTTTAGTAAGGTTGGGCCAAACAATTAGGGTTCAGAATTATTTACCACAATAACACTTACTAATGCCAAGAATTATTTTGAGCTTGAACATTCCTCAGCTTACATGTACCATATAGATTTACTAAATTACACTACCTTTCTTCAATCAGGTATAAATATAACATGTACTTAGCTCAAACTGACTATAATACCAGTGGAGACGCTTAGCAAGCACGATTAACGTAACTATCATTTCATATGAATTTTCCCAATATTGTTGTCTCCCAAATATAGGCAGTATAGAAATTAAATAAAAATAGCGTCAATAGAAATTATACTTAACGTGAATTATAATAACCCTTTAGGGTAGTACATACTGGTAAAACACTTTTGAACACTATGGTATAGACGGAAGGCGCGCCCTACTCGCCGTGAAATATGATACGTAAACAGAAAATAATCAATGGGGTGTATAAATGAATGAAGGTGGTTGTGAACGATTTATGAATAAATGCAGATATGTATTTGTACATATGACCCATCTAATATAAATCACCGGACGAAAAAATAAATAACCAAAATTACCAATATTTACGTTTGGAAAACATTAAATTCCTCTTAATTAGAATGGTCTGCTAATAAACGCATGCGTACTATATTCTAACAATCCACGAAATAAGTGCTAATATTTGCCACCAAACCGTTTCTATATGTGTATATTAGGTGTTACACAACATTTCTCTTTAAGCTCATAAGTTTAATTTGCCAATGAACAGAGCTTGTAGGAAATGTTGTAGACAATTTCGAATAATAATTATCTAATGTAGTAACTTATGTGAGCATAACTAACATCACTAGAAATTCATCCAACATACAATATATTACACAAATTATATTCGATAATAGAGACAAGTAAATTGAGACTTGTAATTATTCCCGATACTTAATTTTCAATTTTTTTTTCTTCCGGTGTGAGTCAATATTTAATTATCTTATACAACGTAGCCCAAATTGCTGGATATTAAATCAGTACTAAATAATTACTTTAGGAATTTCATTTCAGCGTTCCTATTAGTACCTACCTACTAATCTACACTATTACATTGTAATCTACATTCTAAAAAAACAGAATGGCGTACTGATCAAACATTGCGGCCATCTCCCATTAAATAATGAAGGAATATCAGGTAAATATATATGTCAAAAAGAACAAATATACTAAAATTGGTAATTATTTTGGTATCTCTACTATTTTATTATCTTAATTGTGGGTGTCCATTTAACACTACGGTCTCTGATTGTAGCTATACCTATCGTTTACTCAATAAAAATTTTGATTGACGGTATGTTAGTGAGGATAAAAGTAGCACATTTTAAAAAAGTTTTGGCTTACACAGGATGTTCTAAAAAAGCGTACCATGTAATTATCATTTTTTTCTAAATTGAATGACCTACTTATTTCTATTAAACTACTTGTACTTTCAGATGCTTCGTTCGCACCTAAAATAATTTTGCGTTTAAATGCGACCTTGCCAGGTTATTAAATTTTTTATATTTTTTCCCGAAATCACTGCTTTAGTTAAATTTTAATTCTCGCGTCATTTTTCATTTATTTCTAATGAAATTTTGCAAAAAGTCTAAACTAGCATCATTTTATCTTATAAGCGTGGAATGTTGTGTGTTTATTATGTAGGGCGTCCAAAAATATTTGAACATCAATATCTTCAATTCTATTTTATGCCATTTTCTTAAATGGAATGCCCTCTACCTAGTGGTATGTATCGATAGGGTATTCATTTATCTTTAAAATGATACCAATATTACCATTGATTCCATATTTACCTTTGACTTTTTAATTGCAATTGAAGTGTCACAAATAAGAAAATTCGTAATTACTGCGCATGTTTGATTTTTTGGTTTCCATTAAGTAGGCGATTGTGAATTCTGACGCTTGCTAAGTATACATCGAATTAATACACGCTTGTAAATAATATTGCTGTATGTGATGGGACCTAGAATAGGAAAATGGAATAAAACAAACGAAGGCCAATTGATTTTAATAACAAACCTTCTCTGCCAATCCACCTCTCTGGAAATTGTTCTGATGTATGCTCCCTGACATTTGCGCTGAACTGAGCTGGTGCACCATCAAGCTGAAGCCACATCTGCTCCGTCACAAAAGTTAGGAAGATGTTCTGTTAACCGTGGCAAATTGCCCCTTAGGAAATTTAAGAATACTTCCCCGGTTACATTATCTTCAAAGAAATAAGGTCCAACCACACAATCATGTACTACGCTGGCGCAAACATTGATGCTTCATTTGTGTTGAGAACTGCCAATATAGATTTTGTAGGGATTTGTCGTATCATAAAAATGAAAATTAACGTTTTCACAAAAAAATGTCTGTGAAATATGCATTCGTCTGTTAAGGGCACAAAATAAAAAGATAATGTTTTCGGCTATTTGTTGCTGCGTTCATTGAAAGACAGATCGCCAGTTGATTTTCTTCATTTCAAACCTATAGCTTCCAGTATGATCAAATCTTTCTTTTAGTGCCTGCAGAATTGTCTCGTCAGGATGTTTATTACTTGGATCCTTTTGCACATATACTTTTGAAGTTTTTATGTATATTATTTTATACAACGTATACAGCAGACGTGTTATCCCTGCTATGCTTCAAGAAGTTAGAGCATCCCTGTTACGTAGTTTTGATTTGTGTTTCCAGCAAAACGGTAGACATTTTGCGCAGCTGCTGCGCTAACATTTTTACAGATTATGAGTATTTTAATATAATTTTTTTTATGAAGTACGCCGCGTTTATATCTCTATTTTTGTAGGACGAAAACTAGATCTGCTCTAAATTTCCCAACTATAAATAAGTTCTCAATACTTTTATGAATGCTTATTTGGATTCATAATTGTTCAAAACATGATTTTATGTCATTTACAGTTCTCCCACCGCCAAGTAGATTATCAATTTCTCTTCTTCATTCAAAATCATTTTTCTTCAGATTTTTTTTCCACAAACTATACTTCCAACAGGATTAAGTCTGTTCTTTATTGTCTGCAGCATTCTTTCATCAGGATGTCTATTGTTTGAATATTTTTGCGCATACACTTCTAAATAGTTCCCAAAACGATATCGAAGGCTTCCACGGCCCGAGTCCCTATAATGAAGGTTTCCGGGTGTTGACCGTGTCGTGGTTAGTAAAATATACATATACAGTACAAAATAAAAATAAAATGCACAAGATATACAATAAATTCGACGTTTCGCCACTAATGTAAGCGGCTTCTTCAGGAGCAAAGAGGTTAACTGGGTGGGTACCAGAAAGTCACGGTAACTCGACGTGTAAACCACGCTAAAGGAGAAAACGTTCTGATAAGGAAAGACCGATTTCCAGGGGTACATATACGACTGTGCAGCGATGCGGATCAGTGAACACTGGCAGTTGAAGCGGAAAGGACCGGTTTCCAAATGCTAGAGAGTTGGTCGCGATTGAGATTCTGAGGATGTTTTTTAATCTCGATCGCTTCCCTTATCTTTTGAGGAAAATAGTGTTGTGACTTACTTACGACAGATGTCTGATCAAAAAAAATTTTGTGACCCGTATCGAGGAAATGTTCAGCTAAGGCTGAATGCGCTGAAGACCGCGTCTTAACGTATCGTTGATGCTCTTTGATCCTGGTTTGAATTGAGCGTCCGGTTTCGCCAATGTATTCTGAACCACAATCGCAGGGAATTTTGTAGATGCCTTTACAGGAGAGAGCATGACGGGCGTCCTTGGTTGAGGGAAGTGACCATTTTGCAAACGAGTACCCAATACATCCAAAAAGGGTAGGGAACCGTTTGTTTCAATCTCCATCGTGAATTTGATGTCAGAGTGTTGACTGTTAAGAAAATCCAAGAAGGTTCGAAGGGTGTCTTTGCCATGAGGCCAGACGATGAACGTGTCGTCAACATACATTTACCATGTTTTCGGTTTCAGATCAGCGTGTTCTAAAACCGTGGATTCAAAAGCTTCCATAGAAATATTAGCAACCACGGGCGAAAGGAGAGAACCCAAAGGGGCTCCAGAAGTTTGTTGATAGAATTTTTCTTGAAAAGTAAAATATACTGAAAAGGGGCATTTTTCGACCAACTTGGCTAGATCTGGAGATTGATTGTCTTGAATTAATAACTGATACTATAGCGACAGAATTGGTGATGAGCACCTTCATGAAAAGTGAAGTAACGTCGGGCTGTAGGTGAGAGAATCTATTGTGTTAAGTATAGGTCGGAATGGAATGTTTTCTTTATGAATTTTTGGAAGACCATACAACTGGGGTGGTTTGGATAACATACTGTCAATGAAAATTTCTATTGATTTAACGATATAGCTACAATTAAAGATCGGAGTCGCAATTGGATACCCTGTATACATATTTATTAGCTTGTCAACTTTCTTCTGTTAGTCAACGTGATTTGAGGCGTATTATTAAGGCACATATACATATGTATTTAGGTAAGAAATAGACTCATATGTCGACTAGGAAAACAAAGGTAAAAATCAACACTTATCACACCTACAGAATGGTGCTGTCGGCGGAAGATTTCATGTCATACAAAAAAGTTTATTTTTTAATAACTTGCGCCCTTAAGGCTGTGTGTGCGAAAACAGTAAGCTTTTCATGATATTTTTCCTTTTTTCGCAGACATTCTTCAAGATATACTGTTTATAAAGTTATGATAAGCGCTGATTTTTACTCCTGTTTGGTGCTCATATGGTGATGATTTAGAACTGATGAGAGCCATTATTTGAAACTCGCAATAGTGAGTATTGGATCAATATTTGTGTGTCATATAGAGGAAATACTATTGCATTTCCTAAAATGGTTCCTATGTTAGTTGCGTCTGTATTTCAAATAATAAACAATAAATTTTATTCTTTTAGGTAGACCAACATTGTCTGACTCTCTACAGTTATATCAATAATTCAGATGGCTATAAACTGGTTAATCTCTTAATAGCAAATTGCTTAGATATTCTTTGATTCGAAGAAAGTGTTTAACTTTAATAATCGTCAGAAACCAACTTATTAATCTGGAATGTTATGATGAAAAAGCCAATACAGTTTTTTAGTATGTTAGTTTAGTTTCTATCTAGGTATTGGTAAACAAATGTATAATAGTAGTAATTCTAATATAATTAAAATAAGGAAAGGAATGTGTATATTTGAACAATTTCTATGCTATCAAACGTCCGGCAATGTTTTTGCTTTGAATTATAAGGACGATGGCAAGAGCATTTCATCAACTCTGTTAATTCAACCACTTTTCATGGATATCGAGTGAGTACAGTACAGGGTCAACTAGTACTATCATATCTGCAGAAGGATTTAAAATATTGTATGGCGGGAAAGAAGCAAACTCATGTTTTAGTGACAACCGTTAAAATGCTGAGGGGTTTTGAATAACTGTTTCTTTTTATTTGTTTAGTTTCTAGAAAATTAGTCACCATTTCAAATGCTCAGGATCTGGAGTAATTCCATTGGTAAAATATTATCTGTGACAACAAATATAAAGAGTTGTGTAGATGTTTCGGAACAGTATTACAGATGGGGAAATTTTCAGATACATACATGTATAGCAAGTTTCCAGTATCGTACAAAACAAAACTCACACGAGGTTGACCATAGCAAACTCATAGACGTAGTTTATGTAAAGCCCAACTTTTCGTAATAGTGGTGCACAAGATACCTTTTGGTTAATCGACAGTCACGAATACAAATTGATTCAATTCGTAGAGAACGGACGATTATCCAATGTCAACATGTACTCTGGTCCGACGAAGCCAAAACTAATCGATTAGAATCGGATGTCAAGCAATACGTACCTCATGGAAAGTAAAGATTGGACAGTTTCCATATAACAATGTATTGAAAATGTCCAATCTTTACTCTCCATTAGTGTACGTCGTCCATCATGCAAAAAATTCGAGCTGAGCTATGGTGACATAACACTGCAGCATGGAGGTGGTTCCATAATGGTTTGGGTTTTGCACGGAGTTGCTCCAATTAACAGAATCCAAGGCAGTATGAACCACCCCATGTATTTGAACATTGTAGAAACCGTGATGCTGCCTTAACATGCAGTCACAGTTCTGACCTGGTTCTCGTACAGTTCGAACCTGAACCCTATCGAAAATTTATGGAACGATGTCAAAAGGATTGTGCGAAAAAATCAAGTAGTGGCAGAGTATTCCCCAAGAACGCTGTACACGTCTCGTTGCATCTATGGGTTGGAGGTGTACCGAAATTTTGCAAAATAGAGAATTTTTCACAAAATATTAATAATTATGTGTAACAGTTACTGTTTTCAGGATATATGATACAGTTTTTAAATACACTATCCCTTATTTTTTCCAGCATAAATTCTTCTGTTTCTATATAAAATTCTATCTAGGGAACGTATGTGGTTGTATTTCTACGTCAATAAAATATTTGAGGATATATACTGCTTAAATTATTTAATGTATCACCGGTAAATATATAAAAAATATCCCAGTTATCTAACGTTCTTAATTATATGGCCACCACTGTATATAATGTTACTTTATGAACAAAAAGAACTGATATTTTAATTCAGATCACCACGACACCAAGTTGTTATCAACATATTTCAAGTTGTAAAGTAGAAATAAAGACTAGCACTGTAAATTAAACCGAACCACCACTACAGAACCAAATAAATACATCCATTGTGTTTTCTAATAGCCTAAATGTTTGTTAAGAATAACATCATTTCATTTAAACTACCACCAGATGTGACATCAATTGCATTATTTTAAATGGGCCATTACTAGCAACATTTCTTTGTTTAGCTATTTGTTAATTTTGAAAACTTTTGCAGTGCTTCCTTCGTAAAATTTTGCGTTTAAAACAGAACCTGTGTAGCATTATTCGGTGCTTAGATTTGCTGTTTCAAAACACATACATATGTATGTACATGTTGCTCCATTTAAATCAAGGAAGTGGGCACCATAGGTGACACATTAGGACACATTCAATGGTTAGAACGAGATTAAGAAGTAAGCTAAGTACAGCTCAAGATCTGTGACTGTATATTTTCAACTATGTTTCCACAAGTTGCGAGCTATACATACGTAAGCGAACACCTGATAATAAATAATTTAAACAAATTTATTTTATTATTATTTTGTTATATGAGCTATTTAAATATAGTGTATGTAGTATGTTAAAGGCATTGATAGTAATTATCAAAATTTTGACAGTTTACTCAACATAAAACTTCGAAGATATGTTATTACTAAATATGTTACTATTCTAAATAATATTCCACCAGTAACTAAAATGCTGCCAATATCAATTTTAAAGTTATCGGTAGCTCAAAGTCGTTTATGAGTCGCTGAAACAATTCTGAAGGTTTGAGTTTTTTAAGTTCAAGCAAATAATTTGTTGTATTTGCTCCATGTACATAATGCATAATATAAATGATAATGCATGTTTTTAATTAAGCTAAATGCGCGCAGATTTTCAGATGTAAACATTAATAAATAATCTATTTATGTTTGGGCATCCACAGAAATGTGTATTTTAGCAGGAACATAATTAAAATCAGAATTAATGTGTTCAATTCAAATTTACATATACATACACACACAACGGAATAAATAAATGTAGTTTTCGCTAAAATTATAGCTAAAGAATTGAAAAATAGTTACTTCAACTTTTCAAGCTATTTAGGTGAATAATGCGCGTTAAATAAATAATAAGTTTATAAATATATTCATTAAACAATCGTTCCTAAACGCGAAAATTTCATTTAATGATGTTACAACCGAATTAGTTAATGAAAACCTTATTTTCACGGATTCTTCCCTCCAAACTTCCACATAATAATGCAGTCCACTTGTTACTTGATCCGTCAAGAGCGAATAACACAGATTTATTTTAAATTAATCGAACACTAGTCTATACACAGACAAATTTTCCCGAGCTTAAGCCGACGGTACAAACGAAAATGTCCTATTACAGTAGTTTGTATTAACAACAATAACAGAAGAGTAAACAACGGCAATAGTATTCAAAACTGAAAGAGCTGTGTGGTACTATTAAGGGTACGTCCTACAACGATGCCTGGCATGGAACTAAGATAAGTTAGTATGCAGGGTGGTCGCCAGGGGCAGCACCTTGACGAATAGAGACGAATTATACCGACCGGATGGTCGACCTGCAGCTGTACCTCAGTTTCCCACTTTTTCCGATATCTACAGGTGCGAGCTTTTCGCGACAAAGATGACCCGATAAATATTAGAAAACATGTTAGCACGTTAATCGCATAAAGAAAACGTGTCCTCTTTCTTTCATTTACGATTTTCCTCCCGTAATCTCTTACGCACAGCTTTACTTTAATTTTCATCTTCTCTGCATTTAGCTCGAATTTCTCCTCTACCTTCTTAATTAACACAGTTTGTTCTTTATCAATTAAGATTAATTAAACGGATTCGCTAATTTACGTTAAAGAAATTGGTAATATTTATTTTGATTTATATATTTTCTATACTGGAACAATCCCCGCGGATTGTACATTAAAGAGAAAGCTTTTAAACGTATTATATACAGGGTGTTATATTTGTTGATTGTGAAATTTATTCCTTTCGCAAAAATTTACTATTTAGAAGTTCGTTTATGTCAAAAATAAACCCCGCCAGTATAAAATTATACTGTTTGGCGTAATAAAAAGCTCGAATTGTCAATTCATATTAATCGAAAAAACTTGCAATATTTCTGCAAAAGATTCAGGACAGAAAGGGCGTGGTTACACCAACGTTTTGAAAACAGGACACAATATTATTGTAACCCCGTTGGAAGATTGTAATAAGATAAATAAATCAGAATATTTGCGCGAGTACAAATTATACTTTTGACTACAATTTGATGAAGGATATTGGAAAAACAAAGTACCGCTTTAAATAGTAGGCAAATATCTTATAAATTACGATGAATTGACGAATTTATCTGTATGGTGTTTATGTCGGAATTTGTCCCTGCATATGTATATGCTTCTTAATCGTAGATTAATAGTGTTATGTTGCAATAATAATAATAATAACAGCAACGAAAACCAGCGACAGCCGGGGACATCGAATTACACAAAAACATATAACATTCAACTAACTTGGGAAATTTTAAGATAAGAGACGAGAGAAGGCAGTTTTAGATCGTTATTGTAAAAGATTCATTCACATTATAATCTGGTTATATTAAAACATTTAATACTTTTATTTGTGTTTTTTGTGAGCAGTTGATAAAAAGTCCAATCCTGCATATTGAATATCTTATTAAATTAGTTAGACTAAATAGCGTAGACAGGAAATAACAAATTCGATATCTACTTAAAGTTGTACCGATCTATTTTCCAGATATTTTTCTACTTTTAGGTCAATTCATTAATTCGATTAAAGATCAATTTATTTCAGAACCTTTACAGTTTATTTCGTTACAACTTCGTCGGTGGAATAAAATTATAATTTAAATCGTGTCCATTAATTATAATAAACATCTAGCCATGCCTATCAACAAAATTATCTAAGAAAAGGAAATTCAATGATATATAGAATTATGTTTACAATACCTATCGCGAACAATTTAAAATATTCTTGAATGGTAAATTTCTAATCATAAGAATAATGATCCTTATATCAATGTATTTTTTGTCTAACTCTAAGAATTCTGTAGAAGGGCTAGGCAAAAACATCGCAAAAAACCTAGTCAATAATCTGATAAAATTCGGGCGCGATTATCTGTTGTAAAATTGACCGCGTTATTTTCTGTTTTATTTCACGTATCAATCTCTTTTTATAACTATTTTTTTTTATCTTAACGTTTTCAAAATCAAAGTTATGTCGTAATTTTTTACAATACTTAGCTGCCGAAATTGCTTCGTGTATGTTATGCGTTTTAGTGTATTGAAGATTATAGAGGCGTTTCTTTAAGTATTGTCTACTTTGACCTACGTAACCTACCCTTGATTATCTTTTTTAGTCTTAGTTTTAAATTTGTAAATAATTTGCTGTTGTTTGGTGTAAATGTAATGTTTATATCTGATTTTTAAAATTCGTATTTAACTTTGTCACTTATGTAAGTGGTTAATGTATGGAATTGTGTGATAAATTTTATGTATTCGTTTTGTATTAATTTTGCGTAAAATTCTTTTGGATAACCAGTTTTGTCTAAAATTTATCTAACTTTGCTTAATTTTTCTTTCCTAAATTCAGAATGTGTTAATTAAATAGCCTGGTCAACTAAACTATGTACTTACTATTTTTTTTTCATTTACCTAAGTGTTTGAAAGTCGTTTTAGTGTCTGTTGTTACTAGTGTCATTTATGTACTAATCTGTTTTTATGTTCGTGTTATTATGTATTATCATAAAATTGAATAAATTTATAGAATTTTCATTTTCTTTTTCAACCGTAAATTTTAATCTATTATGATAGGAATTAAATGTGCGTATAAGATGATCAATTTTACCTACCTGTATGCAACATACGCAATCATCTGCATACCGCTTGTAAAATTCAACATGGCAATTTAGTTTGTTTAATGATTTTTGCTCAAGATGCTCCATTATTAAATTTGTTATTACAGGAGATAATGGAGAACCCATTGTAAGTCCAGAAATTTTGTCGAATATTTTGTCGTTGTATTGAAAATATGTAGAATTAAAGTTGTACAAGAATGGTATTTTGAGAATTTTATACTCACTAATATTTAGTTTTAATTAAAAACTGATTATTAAATTATATCTCAAAATCTATTTTACCAATTTTGTTCTGGATGATATTGACTAGGTATATGAGTATAAACAACCATGTCATAGTATGTAATATGACCCTGATTAAAATCACCCCATTCACCTGCATGATCCTTTTAAATTAACGAACCAAAAACAATTGTAAAGGTAATAATAAATGGAAAGTATAATAAATTTTCTTGTAGATCGGCACTTATTTGATGAGCTTGCTGTTTTTGTTAAAATGATTTCCATAAGTTGACGATAACTTAACAGCACTTGAATGAATTAAGCTATTATTTTCATAATGGCAGGCATTTTTAGCAAACAAAACGTTATTAGTACAACTTATTGTAGTGTTCTTGTCATAAAATATTCTATGTTGGAACACCAAGATTGTTTTGTATTAAATACTTGTTAACTAATACATATGTACACATAGAGCAATGGAAAACAAAAGAAAAAAGAACAAATATATAAATATACTAAGAAGGTATCACCATGCTCGTACAATCTGCCAGAAATGCAGAAATGAGGTTCCTCCCAGCTAATTAAGACAGAATATAAGGATATCCAAATGACTGGAGAAATATCAATAATGTTGAGGGAGTGGAACTGAACGGATTATTGTGTAAAATATTTGGAAATGAGTAACCATAAAACCAATAATCAATTGATTTTTTATACTACACATAAGTGGCAGCTGGTAATGTGTGTTCTGTGACTTCACTAAAAACATTTTATGTTTAAGAAACATCAATGTTTTCATAGAACTCACCTTCCGGAATAGTAGTATGTAATAAAAAACAACGGTTGTCGTTTGATTGGGAAAACATACAAGAAATGCCAAAAAAA
>SMLS01066479.1:0-59348 GCA_004785975.1 Popillia japonica
AAAAAAAAACTGTTGCAGAAAGATAATCACTATCACTTTTAGTTAATAGGTTATGTTTAAACGACTATCGGTATAATGCGCAATTAGTTGGCGCAGTTTAAGCATAAGGTGAGGGTTTTTAATACAAGAAATTAGAACATGTTCTAATTTCTTGTACTCAATCGACGCACGCAGGCATTTTGCGTACAATAATTTTTAAGTACTTATATTAGTACTGAAATTAGTATAATGGCAAACGGCTCTTAGAAAATAAAACTATTTCTTATTTTTATTTAATAAAAACTTATTATTTGCGTTTTTTTTTATTCATTCTTTTTAATATACTTAGTGAATGGAAGTCGATTATAATTTTTATCGTATAGGAATACGCATATAGCATATTGGGCGATTTGGGCGATTTTTTATTTTAAATTTTGCGGTTTGTAATTTCAAATAGTTGGCCACCCTGGACGAGGAATTAACATTGAAATATTGTGTTGCGTCGGTGGCAACGCTGGCGAAGCAAATTTTATGGTGTAGCAGTCGGTGGTGGAGGATACAAACAGATAACGGAATTTTTTTGTTAGTTACCGCCGGTTATAAATATATACGTTGGCAAAATACATTTATTGGATAATATTGGTATTTATCGGGCATAAATCTTCCAGATATTGGGCGGATCAAAAATTTATCGGTTGGTTTTGTCCTATTTATTTCAATGTTCGTGTAATTTTATGTGTGTGTGTGTGGATTTCAAACCGGTTCAACTGATGGTGATGCTTTTGAAAAGTGCAATTATTACAGGTGCTTTTATGACAGTTGCTGCAAACTCAGGAGGGCCCGTTATCGTAAACGTAAATGAAATCATTGAAAAAGTGAATCAAGACCGGCATATGAGCAATGTGCAGATTGCTAAAGAGTTAAATATCACTCATACAAGCGTTTTGGACCAGTTACGTAAGGCTGACTACTCCAACAAGCTCGATGATTGATAAGCTGACTCATAAAAATCTGCTCGATCGCATTTCCATCAACAAATCTCTGTTAAATCGCAACAAAGTCGACCCATTTCTTAAACGTATAGTGACTGGAAATGAGAAATGTGCTCTATCCTCTCGCCAAGCCTGGTTCAAAGGCTAGAAATGTTTTACTGTGTGTTTGGTGGAGCTATAAGGGGTTTTCCACTAAGACAGTGTCAAACTATACACGTCCTTGATGACGCACCAGAAGTTTAGCGAGGTTCTCTCATATCCCCCAGCAATTATCAATAAATTATTCAGATCACTATAAAATTTCCTTATGAGTGGAGAACTGTCTTTAAGGAAGAGCTGTGAAAATCATCTGTCCCAGTATTTTTGTCAATAAAGATAAAAGATTTCTTTCAGTTTTCTCAAGCATATGATGACGCAAAAAATGGTTGTCAGCCTGCATTAAAAGGTGGTACACTAAACTATAATATAGACATATTTAGAAAGTCAACAGATTTTTCGCACCATTATCTGCTAATACGACTCATCAACTGCAGCTCCTAGATGTCCTTTTTGAGATTTGCAATAGAAAATTGTCAGAAATGCATAATTTGAGGACCTCAATTTTTTTTCTCAGCCGAGGGAGATCTAGGAACATCGGAAATTTCCATGCGTCTCTATACACTGCAGGCTAAAAGGCTTACTGTGTCCTCAACTAAAATTTTGCCCGACTGAAGGTATTCCAACCTCCAGCAGTGATTTTTTATGTGCCAAACATCGCATTGACACAGGACCTACGGTTTTACTTCCTTATCCGAGAAGAAGGCATGTTTCTTATTGTTATCCGATTTAAAAATTACCTGACTCAGCTAGGGCGTGAACCTCCCACCCTTGGGTTGAAAAGCGAACATGCTAACCATTCAACCACCGAGTGAATTGAATTGACAGATCTCATATTATTATATATTATCTCATGCATATTATGTCACATTTGACGTTTCTCGGCAAACATGGAACGCAATTCAGCCGTATTTAAGTCAAGGAGTAAAAGCATTAAATGGTCGGGGAAAATCAATTAGATACTACAATACAGAAGTACTTTAGCAGTTGGAGCAATATGAATACCCTTCAGTTTCTGAAGCACACTTCCTGCTCTTATTTCGTCAGAAAAATAAGTCAAAAATAAGTCGAAAATGATTACTTACTTAAAAACTTTTTAGCTTCTCAAAGGAAAATAGCGAGGAATATATATTGGACTCCTGGAAAAACTTATAATCACCTTTTAGAGACGACAAGTTTTGAGGTTCAGTTCAGCCATAAACAATATTCTTTGTATACGTATTCTACGGTATCTATTCTACGAAAGATAAAAGAAATCCAGGACTAGGAAAATTTTCTAAATGTGTGGCATGAGATGCTTGGGTGGGATTTAGAGTGATTTAGAGGTAACAGCCTGAAAACAAGTTTAGATAATTAAATTGACAATCAAGGAACAGAACCTCTTCCAACACGCAATTTCTACCCCCGTCTGACGGAAAAATTTAATCACAAAAATTTAGTTTGTCACAAAAATAGAGGAGAGATGGCAATCATTTCGAAAAAGGAAAGGAATTGATTTGGTCTCCATACTGAACCCTAAGGAACTCCAAAAGGCGGTGACAAATTCTAGCAGAAAGTGTTAAAACCGGATTTTATCAAACAAGATAATAAGAACATAATGCTGTAGCACTCTGTATAATTATAGAAAGTCACACTAGGATTCAGCAGTTAATTGTTTAAAGTAAACACCTATTTGTTACAGCAGATTTCGCTGTATTGAGTCTAGTACAACGTCGAACATATGTTACACTTAATTAATTACGAATCGACGATTAGATTGTTCATTAACCACGATAGGGGACCGCCTTTGTACAATACGTATATGTCTACATATACGAAATCAAACCTATACGCATAATGTTATACCTACGTCACACTTATAGAGGCTTTTGTTGCGAAACGTATCCTGCAGGCGATGTGGGCACATACATATATCTCCACCAATTTATTATGCATACTAAATTGAGTTTTAATTATTAACGGGCCCTCGTACAGCGGCCCATCTTGCACTGCCAACATAATAAAAAAGCACACGAAATACGGCCAAAAAATACGGGCTTTTCGTTATTGTTCTGCATTATATATGTGCATAGTCGGTGATAAATTGCTCTGTACATATATTGCGGAAAATGTTTATTTATTACCTGTAGATTTGATTGTGCTAAACTTAAAAGAATCTTAATCTCTTTTCATCAAAAAGTGCTAAAACAACAAGAGAAAGTAAAAAAAAATCCTAAAAGTCCCAGCCGTACGAGGCTAATCCTAATAGCGAAAGGATCTAGCAAGCGCCCCTAAGTTGTAAATAAGGTACATCCGTCAGAGAAATTGTACTTTACAAAAACTTATTAGGGAGTTCGTCAGTCAATTAAAAGTGTTAGAAGTCAGCTGCGAAGCGGACTTTCTTGGAGCTGATAAATATGCAGACGTTCCCCGGCAAAATTAATACAATGTTAAAGTGAAATATTACCGCTTAGTTTATTTTATGCCGTGTGGAAAAAATCGTAAAGTAAATGTATTATGCATTCGTTTTCTCGGAGGAAAGAGGTATGGTTGATTATTTCGGGAATAAAAAATTTAAAAAAAATACTGTCATCACCTCAACAAACTGAATGATTCGGTTAAACAGAAAAGGTCAAATTTAATCAACAGAAAAGGTGTTCAAGCGAGATAAGGCAAGACCTCGTACAAGTTTGGTAACTCCCCAAAACCTTTTAAAGCCTGAATGGGATATACTGCCACACCCACCATATTCTCCAGATCTGACAACTCCTGATCAGTATTCGTCCCTGCCTGTATAAGAATTTTTACACGGTAAAACCTTTACTTCAAATGAGGAGGTCAAAAAATGGATCAGTTTTTAGCCAGATATAAAAGCATTTAATTGTAATTTTTCACGTCCAACTTCACATATTTACCGGATAATCATTATATGTTTTGAGAGTTGTTAAATCACTTCATTGATCAAATCCTCTAGCCTTCCATCATAAACACAAAAGTTCATATAATAGGTACTCAAAAAATCCCAACCATATCGGTTGTATGCTCTTCCAAAAATTCATAAACAGAAAATTGCATTCCAACCAATCAATCCAATTATTAATTCAACTCAATCAGTATCCAGTATCCAGCCAAATTAGTCGAAGAATGTCTCCACAGACTTTTGAAGCCACAACTTTAGAACATGTTGATCTGAAGCCGAAATCATGGTTAAGTTAGCTTTCATCATCTAGTCTCATGGAAAAGACACCCTCCCAACCTTTGTCTCCCGTTCAGCGCAAACAATTAGGTATCAGCCCCCTCGTCCATGAAGCAATTTCTATTTTCCAATCCGAAAGCATCAACGAGGAATTAAAACACGTCAAAATTGCTCTTCTTCAGAATGGATATAGTCCAAGCAATATAAAAATAAAAAAAATAGGTACTGTCATCCAGAATTCCTAAAAAAGAAACGGCTTTACTAACCATATCGCCCGAATTCTTCGTAAACCATTTTTTCCTAAACAAAATTTTCCAAATTTTTTCCTCGCAGAAGAATCCTCGCCTTGCTCTGTCCTAGGAAGGCATCTATAAAATTCCCTGTGATTGTGGTCCAGTACACGTAGGTGAAAGGGGTGTGTTTTTACAACAAGAAATTAAAGGAACAAGGCGATACTGGACGACCTCAATGTACAATTATTTGCACCAGTTGTTTCTCACTTAATAAATGTATCCACCTATTAACATAAGTTAGGTCTTGAAAACCACGTCGTTTCGTGACAATTCCGGGGTTAGAGAACCGTTCTGTGGAAAATCTGTCAAGAACACACGTCCTATCAACGCAGCTAATCTACAACAGCGTTTATTACGTATTTACCGGTAATATTCACATATATAGAAAATATTACTAAATTAGTTAGTAGCATGTGTAAATCTGTACAGTCATTATTTCATGCTCGAAGATTATTCACGAAAAAAAAAATAGGAACAGTCCCTGGAAATATTTTTTTTTCTTATTTATTATTATTTAAAAACCTTGCAAATAATATTTACAGCACCTTCTACGTTTTATAATAATTGCAACAACCTTGTTTTTTTATATATCTTATTCTATAAATAGGTTTTGTTAATTGTGACTCACTGAAACGGTAAAGGAAGGTTTCGGTTTAGTAAATTCTATGATCGCTGGAATTGAGCACAAAGATTTATGAACACATAGATACATACATGAGAACACAACCAGACAAAAGTAGGTAGGTAATTTCATTTTGTTACATAAATCATTTAAGACAACCGAATGAAACATTATTTTCAAATGACAATTTTGCTTCGACGTAGTAATTAGTTCAACATTGTTGCTTCAGAGAAACTAAGATTTATAAAGATTTTGTTTGGCAATAAAAATTAGCAGCTCCATTTTGCAGCCACTAAAAAAGCTGTTTTGTAGTATAGTCTGTTTACAAGAACAGACGAGCTACCTATATACTCGGTTCATGATTCGAAGACGTGCACGTCTGAACGGAATTTTCGGAATCTCCAATACAGAAATAACAAAATACCTATACAAGTCAAATATTAACATAACTGCGAATACGATTTTAAGTTGGTAGAAGCGTGCAGCGCTGCCATTTATCTGTCATTTATCGTATTGTGGGATTCCCCATTTACGAATACTAACCTAAAAATGTAAACAAGTCGATTTTGCTACATTGTTGTGATGTCATTCATGACGTCCAGGTCTTCGAATTGTGAACCACTTATACAAAACGAAATACCCAAAAATAACTGTTCTCAGGTGCTTGTCCTGTACCATGTTGTCATCTCGTGAGTATGAATTTAACCGTTAACGCAAATTGCATGTCAATGACTTAATACATAACCTATTAGAGAAAGGATTTGGCAATAATGCGTACCGCCATTGATGACGTGCCTCGTCTATTATCGTAAACAGACTATATAGGTACATATATGCTTCCAATTGGTAGACAAAATCAATATGGGAATAAGAAAAAAAAATTATGGCAACTATAAAGACAAGAAAACAAGCAGAGACCAGCCTATACTGTGAACAAGGCTGATGTAGATGGTTTTAAGCAGATATTCAATAACGCAGAGAATAACATTCTGGTAATTCTGGTCTTAATGGATTAAAAATAGAGTCCAGATGTACATGTGCTTACAAGTTTGCTATAAGTAATGACAAGATTGTACCTCAGTCTTTATACACTAACAAACTAGCAAGAAACGAGTGGATGAGCTCATATGGATTGAGGACCAATCCTAGGGTTGACTTTTGCCGTACGTCTAGGTAGAAGTAGTAACAGAGCCAAAACATCTCTGACCCCATTCTAACCTATGCCCAACTATGCTCCCACTAACATCCTTTCCTTACTGTGAGTATAAAGGCGCAACCTACGATTGTATTTCGCCTTCCTAGACAAATATTACTGTCCGTCCTCCTACATTTAACACCAAGAGACATCGACGACCTGAACGAGTTTTCCTGGGAAATTCAACCCAGGATTCCTCGAGAAGGACATCCCAAGAGGAAGTGGAGGTAACATCCGTCTATAACCCAAACTAACCCGATCAAAACGTAAATAATCAAACTTTTCTTGACCAAAAATTATCAAAAAAATTGCCGCTATTTTCCAGGATGTTTACACCAAATTGAGCTATAAACCAGTTTATGGTTTAAGTTTTATCTCCTGTAATTGCCGAAAAAATCGGGATCAATTAACTCAGTGTAATGCCCAAAATTCCAAAAATGTTTAGTCTTCAAATTTCATTCAATTAAGCCTAAGACGGGTTCATTCACTCAATTTTATTATTTCTGCCTCAAGCATTATTAAATGTTGGTAGTAAACAAGTCGGATTTGCAAAACAAAATTTACTTCATCGCTGGATTTGCTAAAATAATAAAATTATTCAGTCGTTAACTTTGTTCCCTCAATTACGTTACGATTAGTCATCTATGTACAATAATAACGAACTAATTGGTAACAAATTCGTTCGTGCATTTAATTTTAAAGGAGTAACACAACGGTGTGAAATTGCAAAAAATTTATATATGACATTGAGAAGCATTAAAAACTTTAAAACACAAGAAGATTACAAACAAGTTTCGCAAGAATACTGGACACTAACTTTTACTTTCTTCTAAACTAACTGGTTGGTTGTTACGTTAGATACCAGATAAAATTATATTACACCTTCGTAAGGAGTATTAGATATCTTAATTCTTATTTATTTATTTTTTTCGTAATATTTTCGTAATTATTTTTTTTTACCTTTGACGTGTTGAAGCGGATCTAACGGTGAGGCGATGAGGTGTTCGGCGAATAAAAACGTACAGACAGACACTAACAAGAACAACTGCACAACACGCTCACTAGATCTTGGTGTCAACATTTTAAGCGATTAAAAAAATTGTATTTATCGTCCACGTTTTTGCGTAAAAATGGCATCTTACGTTATTTAAGTTGTTTTTTCATTCACGACCTATTTTGTTTTGTTTTCACCTGAACGTACCCATCTCGTACCAGAGTTATCACGTTTATAATTGTTAATCGCCAAACATAACCAATAGCAACCTCACTGTCCAACGACCGCGACTTACTAATATTGCACAGATGTACGGCTGGTAGCATGGCTGTCAGGCGAAAGTGAACGAATACTAACGAAGAAAGTCGGATTTGTGCGCATTGACCCTGAATTTTCCTGCTATGCCAAGTATACTGTAAGATTCGATAATAATAAGGGCACATTCTCAATTATTAAACATCCAATTTAAGTGGATTTTATTGGAATGCCGGTTGTTTTTAATACTACTGCCCCAGATTGGATCCTCTTGTGACAGAAAATTTCATCGTTCTTGTGGCGGATTAACCGGACTTACGACTTTTCCCAGCGAAAGGAGTTACCAGTATATAACGGATCAGGCAGTTCTATAAACACGCAAAATACTGTTGAAAGAAAAAATACGCATAGTGAAAGCAAATTTTTTTTGTACAAATTTGCCGAGCAGCTTGACTATAACGTCATAATTTTTCAACATTTTGCGCTCCTGAAATATTGCTACTTCAGAAATAAGCAATCGTAAGATTCTATCAGATGCAGTAAAAGTTCAGTAGAAGTTTATAGGGACTTAACTTTTTGGATAATATTCTGGTCCATCGGCTGCAGTAGAGGTGTGCAGTTTGGTGGTAAGAACATGGTCTGGATCCTTCCATCACTTAATTTAAGTTCATTTGGGTGGCCTGAAGCATTGTCCAGTACGAATAAAGCCTTTTCAGGCAAGTTGCATCTGCACAAATTCTTCACGAAACCACAGACTAAACAGTACTCTTGTGATCCAACTTTGCTATTGATTCCTGTAGCAGATTGGGGACAAATGTTCTTGAGAGCTCCGCGATTTTTAGCTTTACCAATCATCAATAAACCGCGTGTGTGTCTTCAGGTAGCATTTCAATATGGCGCAAATATGATCAACTGATCAAGTGGAGACTTGATCCGGAAGAAGACCCAATACTATCACGAAAATCTTTTTTGTAATTTTCTGATAAAACTCCATTGCATTCGCTTTAAAAAATTCTCCAGAGATAGGCGATCGTACACAGTACCCTCTCCCTCTCACCAGTTTGTAC
The DNA here is from genome assembly GCA_004785975.1 of Popillia japonica. NCBI lineage: Eukaryota > Metazoa > Arthropoda > Insecta > Coleoptera > Scarabaeidae > Popillia > Popillia japonica. The sequence goes on from SMLS01066479.1 coordinate 8,669, forward strand.
ATGTTTACTTCGCTATCCCACTGTTTTAACACCTCCATTTTCGAGGGCGTAGATGCCGGACTATTACTGGATATGCAGTTGTACTGAAGTGCACAATTAAAATAGTGAGACTACTGTATTTTGAACGTTTCTCACAGCTATAAACGTTGCACTTTGTGCTCCAAATAGGTTTATGATCGAATATTGGTAGTGGTTTCGATTGCTATCAGTAATTTCATACTCAAATTCTGCTTTGTAGGATCCGACAGGAACGTTGCAACAGCAATTGTATACTTTCTTCGGTTGGTCTTTTAAATATTGCAGATTTTGTAGATTTAGGCAATAAGTTAAAAAGAAAATCAGACTGTTTTACGACTGAAGGTGTTCCATCCAACTAATTCTGGTTCTAATTTAGCAATGTTAATGTCATTGCTGCAGTAATAAAAGGCTGTTGTTATTGTCGTCTTTCATAGCTTCGATGTCCTCAGTATTACGAAATTAGTCTTTGGAAATATAGATAGAAATTAAACTCAAAAAGGAAAAAAAAACTTAATTGTGCTGAACATCTATTTTTCCATATATTGGCAAATGCATATGCTTATCTAAATCTGAACCGTGGCATAATTTATGTTTATAATACTTTATTAATAATACATACATAAATAAAAAAAAATTAATAAATTAGAATAATATAAGCAATTTTTAATTAAGTCAAAATTTGGCGCCCTCTCTTGGCCAATTTCCAAATATAATTTCGAGTTACAGCTATTCATACAGAAACCTGTAAATGATGTGTATTTCATTACAGATTTCTGTGCTCCTCATCACACCCAATAAATCGACGTCATAAGTATTTTTTATTACTGTTCCGATAATTAAACCGATAATTTACAAATAAATACTAAACATTTCAGTGAAAACAAACGTTTGTTTACATCAATTTCTTCTGGTTTAACAATGACAATAAATAAGTTATTATGAATGTAGGATTTTATAACCACGGTAAGCCACCCTTTTATAATCGTTATCTCCGCAGAGATAACAAAATATGTGCTGGTTATCTAGAATGTACAAACATTGATAAGCATATACGATACCTATATTTCAGGAAGTCCAAGTCGTGAGTCGGGTGTTGTAAGCGATTGCGATACCATGGCGGAATTGGCAGCTTTGCTCAGATCTGAAATCCCAGAAGGGCGGAATAATCTAACGGACAACCATACAAATTTGGAACGGGTGGCTGAGTACTGCGAGGCAAACTATTTCCAGTCGGAGAACAAGCGAGTAGCTCTCGAAGAAACTAAAAATTATACAACGCAATCTTTGGCTAGCGTAGCTTACCAGATAAATACGCTAGCTTATAATTTCTTGCAATTGTTAGAGCTGCAAACTGCTCAGCTAGCCGAAATGGAGAGCCAGATGAATCATATTAATCAAACAGTTATGATACATAAGGAAAAAGTTGCTAGAAGGGAGATTGGGGTTTTAACAGCTAACAAGTCAACTACGAGGCAGTATAAAATAATTGCGCCTGCGAATCCTGAAAAACCAATCAAATATGTGCGGAAACCCATTGATTATACAAGTAAGTAGATATGTGAATACATTTTTGATTCTATAAATTAGATCTTCTAGTATTGGACGATATCGGACATGGAATTAGAAGTGCCGGTACACCTAGGCAGAAACAGAGAGGTAGCAGTCAGGGCAGCATCCAGTCAATTAGTGCATTATCTGCGAACTCTATGGTTGGTCCTGCTCCGACGACAAAACCTCCAACTCCTCCTCAAGTAACAAGAACAGGAAGTAAAGGTATCTACATGTTTCATTTTATAATCGGCGAGAAACTAGCGAAGACAAGAATTGATAAATTAAGGATATTATCTTCAAAATTTCATTTATTCTTTGTATTGTAGTATCGGTATCAGGGGGAACATTAAGTAAGGCTAGTAGGGAATACCGAACCCCACCAGCGGTGGCACCGCCGCAAGTACCAAGTCATTATGCACCAAATTATCCGATAGGTCATCCAAGACGTGGTGAAAGAGGCCCGGGGTACAGCACCCTTCCTTTAGCAGGGCAACATCAAGCTATGTCCCCGCCGCAAGTCGGAATGGTACATCCTCTAAACGTGCAACATCAACAAATTCAACAACATCCGCAAACACCACCGCCTCCACCACCTCCCGGAAACGTCATGTACATGCAAGATCAACATATGAATATGCCGCGTAAGTATCTGATCCGATTAAATAAATTAAACATACCGTAATTAATATTGATAATTGCAGCTCCTCCTTCACCGCTGGTCAATCAAGAAATGCCGATACCATCGAATCCGGTGTCGCACCATTCTATAATGATGGGTCAACATAATCCCGTCCCGCATGGTAGTTTAGGAATGCACACCTTATCCCACCATCCGCACGGTCAGAGATTGACTAGAGGCAGTGGATCACAGTCGCCACCGTTACCACCGCCGCCGCCTCCGGAAGAAGAGCACGAGGATTTTGGTAGACCCCGGGCATCAGGTGTTATGCCAATTGTTCCGGATGAAGAGGATCTACCCGGTTGGGTGCCGAAAAATTATATTGAGAAAGGTTAGTTTAGTAGAATTGGTTCCATTTCAGTTTCTTTATCTTGGGTCTTGAGTTAGTCGCTGAAATCTGCATTTGGTTTGCGCATATTTATGCGTGGAGCTGTGTGAGGTGCAGATGTCTTTCTCTTGCTGCTTGCCTCTATTGTGGTTAAGGCGTCGTTGTGTGCATGCTTGAGGCAACCGAACATTTCATGATCTTGTAACAAGTATTGGGTTTCAGCTCTGTTTCTGAGTAATTTCAATGTCTCTCTCTTAATGCAGCTTTAATGTGTGTGGAGGAATCTTGAGTAGGTTTTTTTCCGGCTAATTTCATTGAAACGCAAATTATCTGAATCGTCAAATCTTCTGTTGGTATGAAGTTTTACCGACGTATCGCTTATTATATCGACCGACTTAACCTCAAACGACATGGGGTTTAATTTTATTAAGAGGATTGCTTTACAAGCAGAATATATTTTGAGCCCAAAGCTGAATTTATCACCGAGACATCCTCCTATATTACATCTGTGTCCTGGCAAACATCTTACCTGAGATAAGCGCATAACTTACCTTTTTTTTCACGTAAGACAATCATTTGATGAAGCTTTTAAATTTATTTAAAATCAATTATTTTAAATAAAAATCACATACTTTCGCATCTGTTTCTGTATTATTTGTACTTACTACGTTGTTTTTGTTTTGTCTTATGTACACCCCTGTATCTACAACTTCAAAAGAAACAACATAACTTTTTTCCAGTCGTTGCGATATATGACTACTACGCCGATAAAGACGACGAACTGAGTTTCCAAGAGAGCGCCGTCATCTACGTGCTAAAGAAGAACGACGACGGTTGGTGGGAAGGTGTAATGGATGGCATCACCGGTCTGTTTCCGGGGAACTACGTGGAACCGTGTGTTTGAGAAAAACTGTATTTAGGATTTTATAAAAGGATTAAAAAGTAAAAGAATTATCGCACGTATTTAATAGAATTATATTAAATATAAATACATAGTTTCAACAATCTTAGTACATATATTTCAAAGTAGCATATATAATTATAATAACGCAATTGTTGCAAACATAGAGTTATGCTTCCGATATACATACTTAGCCATGTGCAAAAACAAATGTAGGTACTCTATTAGGAACATATACATATTGTAATAGAAGTAATGCTTTTTCTACTTTCTTTATTCAACTAAATTATTCTTATGTACATTATACGGTTATATATAATACATCCATGACAAAAACTACAAACATAGTTTTATTTTTATGCCGTTAATTCTGGCGGTGGTCGTTTTAAATCGCAGGGTCTTCTAAAATGTTGGCCGAGCTCGTGAATCCACTTATTTGATACTAGAAAACGTAATCGTTACAACACAGCTGTAGCAGCCTGTTTAGAATACTTAGCGTCATACCCCATTTAGATCCGGTCAAAACTGGGCAAGCAGCGTGGAGAGTCATCCTATCTCCTTCACCACTCGAATGCAAATTGTACCAGAAAGCAGCTGCCCCCTTCTTTGGCCAAAGTGCAACGTCTAGATATGGGAACACGGTTGCTCCGCCTTGAGCAACATCGCTCATCTTAAAATCAATATTAACCAAATTTAAAATAAATTTTAGTATTCTTCTAAATCTGCCTTACATAGAATAGAACGGTTGCTATTCTGTTTCCGGTTCCTAATTTGCTGAAGCCGGCTATTTGACCACTCTAAACAAATTAACAAGTTAGTATTGATCACGATTACTATAGAGAGATGGTTATAAATAAATTTGTTTACTCTAGCGAAATCATGATGAGGATCGTAATGGCCGCCAATTCCGTAATTAACGACTTGCAATTCTTCAGCGGTTTCCATCGTGAGACCGGTCATATCTTCGACTCTTTGTACTACGTCTGCTACGTGTTTGTGTTCCATATCCTCCAACCATGCTGATTTACTAATGCGATATTGAACGAATTCCATATCACCAGTGTGGACATTTTGCACTGCGGCTCGTTGAAACTTGAATGAGTAGTGGTTAAAACTAAGATAAATATTTAAATTTAAAGACTTACACGTGGTCGGGCTAACGCTTTTATGGTAGCGATCTCATCATCTGCCATTACATCATGGAATATCAGTATATCCGGCTTTGCATACGCTTCTTCGACTTTAAAAGGTGCAATCTTCAAAAACGGATTTCCATTATCCAGATATCTACATTTCAATTTAGCCAGAATTTTATCTGAAGGAGTAGTTTCTCCTCTGCAAAGAGCTTCGTATGCCAACCTGTGCTGTCGGTTCCAAAATGTATTTTTCGTTACATTTACATAGTAGGAAAAGCAAATAATAATCTTAAAATTAAAATGAAAGTGTAAATTACCTCGGTTTTATTTTGTATTATTATAACAGTTTCATCATCTCCTTTACGCTGTACTGAATTACTTTTTGCAATTATCTTTTCGTAATACACTTTATTTCCTATTGCTTTTTCGTGAGTTGGTATCAGTTCTAATAGTTTATTTGTTAGATGTAACGCTAATTCAACATGACCTAAAATTTTATGATAAACGCATAAAATATAATCGGATACATCTAAAGATGTTGTACCCAATTGAAAGGTTGAAACCGCTAAATACTCTAATATTTCACTACGCTCAACAGCTCTAACAGATTGGTTTACTTCTCGTTTCAACCTTTCGTCGGCTTCCATCATCCACAATCGAGTGTAATAATGATCGCCATTATTATACGATTGTCTGCCGATTTCGAAACAATCCGCCGCTGTTAATTCAGTTGCGCATTTGACGCCGTTAATTTCACCATTTGCCAGCGAGGATATGTCTAACTCGTACATATCTTGAAGACGCGCTAAAGCTATCGCGGCTCCGTTTAAATCTTCATTCGATGGAAACTTGAAATCGCTCTTGTGTTTATCAAAATCCGCCATAAATTCTGTCGCAATATTATTTTGTTAAATTTGGATGTGTGACGCGAATTAAAATCCTAAATATAATTTTGACAAATTTTAGATCAAATAACTGGATGTTAATCATTTATGGTTTGATGTTAAAAAATCTACAAGGAAGGCGGACCTTTTTGTACATAGTTGGTTTCCTATCTTTGCTATGATAATATTGCGTACAAATTAGAATTATATAAAATTGTCGTACATTATATCTAAGATATGTATTGAAATTATTTAGTAATTAGTACTTGTTAAAATAATGATTAAATATTATACCTTCACCAGTATTTGTAGTTATGAGATCACGAACTTTCTTCCAGTCCGTAGTAAGTCGCTTCACTAACAAATACGCGTTAATTGGATTTTCAACATATGCTTGAACATCTTGAGATGCTTTCTCGTATTGCTCAATATAGATATCAACATACCTTAAAAAGGTTAGTGTTCAATCTGATGGTATCTAAATATATAATCTAGAAAATGATACTTCCTAAGTAATAATATCTTTCGTTCTTGAGCAGCAATGTAGTTTTCTATTGTTGTTATTAAAGCATGTTCTGTATGTAGTAGCCCTTCTAATTCAGCGATAGCTGTGAATAACTCCGAATAACTGCTTTTAGCGCATAATACGAGAAAAATTATGGTTAAATTTATAATCATATTTGCTTACCTGTAAAAGGAAAATGATTAATGACACAAAAGTATGTGTACTGCCACGTCTATAGTACAAACAATATTTGCAAAAAATAATTGTAAGGCACTAGCCTACAATTGTTACATAAATAAGTTAAAAAATTCTTTAGTTTATTACACATAGAATAGACTTACGACTTCTAATAATACCTATTTTGAGGAATCAATGTTAAAGCACAAGAGCAAGCTAATATTGTAAAATGAAAATCAATTTTTGACGCAGTTCTAAAGAACATTAAATTTATTGTTATACAATGAACAAAAGCTCATTTATTTTTGTAGTGGGCGTAAACTATTATCGAACGCACTCACCAAGGTTGTACGTCTACCTTTGTATGTTTATTCTCCTCCTACTGCGATTTCACAGGAGAATCCTCATACCTCAAGTTTAGGCACTATTATTTGTATTGTACGTAAACGATCTCACTAGTTTTATAACAAATGGAGGAATATATCAGTTCGTTGACGACACACACTTGTATAGTTAAGGCTGAATCATGTGCTGAGGCGTCTAATATTGGGTCTTCGGTGTTTGAAGGGATGGTGGAGTGGTGTAATAAAAATAGTTTAAATTTTAATAGAACTCTAGATCACTATCACCCACAGGACACCAAACACTTGGATAAATGCCAACGCGTTTCGACAGCAATGCTGTCATTATCAAGGCGATAATAAAACTCCAAGTGTTTGGTGTCCTGTGGGTGATAGTGATCTAGAGTTCTACTTCGGCACCAAGAGATCCAGTGAATATTTGTTAAATTTTAATGTAAAGTAGTGGAAATACAAGCAGGGGACATTTTATCTCAGCCATATTCAATCAGGGCTATCTTTTGGATTAATGTTTTGGGGATCTTCTAATTTGTTTCATGAAACTTTTACTGCTCAAAAGAGAATATAAGATGCATTAAAGATGCATATAAGATGCATTTTGAGGGTAACAAATAGAACACCTTGTACACCCGTGTTCCAGGAGCTAGATATATTGTCATTGCCATACCGTGGAAATAGAGGTTTGTACAGGTGCAACGTTGACGTCACCAGCGCTATGGCGTCCAGAAACGCTAGCATGCTATCAATTCCTCGACCCTAATTAGCGCTTTACGAGAGAGGCGCTCGTTATAAATCTATTGTGGCGTATAAGTTAAACACATACTTTAATTCTCTCTTAGTAAACGGCTTGTTTGTTCTACCAATTGTATTGATAACACTCATACCTCATTTGATATAAGTACATAGTTATATTGATATGCTAATCAGCCTAACATTAAAATTTAAACAATTCGATTTATAAAAGTTTGAGATATCCAACTAGGAAGGGCAGTCTTAGTTGTGAACATTCATGAGATTAATTTATTTAATATTATGCCGTTAATTCTGGCGGCGGTCGTTTTAAGCCGCAGGGCCTTCTAAACTGTTGCCCGGCCTCGTGAATCCATTTATTTGATACTAAAAAAAGGTAATCATTACACCATAACTATAGTACTCTGTTTAGAACATTTCGGGTCATACCCCACTTAGATCCGGTTAAAACTGGGCAAGCAGCATGCAGAGTCATCTTATCTCCTTCACCACTCGAATGCAAATTGTACCAGAAAGCAGCAGCCCCTTTCTTTGGCCAAAGTGCAATGTCTAGATATGGAAAAACGGTTGCTCCCCCTTGAGCAACATCACTCATCTTAAAATCAATATCAACCGAATGTAAAATAAATAATGAATGTTTATCTAAATCTGCCTTACATAGAATAGGACGGTTGCTATTCTATTTCCGGTTCCTAACTCGCGAAAGGCGTGCGGGTCGTCTCTCTGAAAAAGTTAACAAGTTAGTATTGATCGCAATATACAGATCGTTAAAAATAAATTTGTTTACTTGGGCGAAATCGTAATGAGGTTCGTAATGACCGCCAATTCCATAATTAACGACTTGCAATTTTTCAGCGGTTTCCATCGTGAGACCGGTCATATCTTCGACTCTTTGTACTACGTCCGTTACGTGTTTGTGTTCGAATTCCTTCAATATTGCTACTTTACTAATTCGGGCTTGAATGAAAGCCTTTTCGCCGGTGATGAGGTTTTGCACTGCCGCTCGTTCCAACTTGAATGAAAGTATGAGTATTAGTTCTAATTGGAATAAATATTTAAATGTAAATATTTACACGTGGTTGGGCCAACGCTTTTATAGTAGCGATCTCATCATCTGCCATTACATCATGGAATATCAGTATATCTGGATTCGCATACGCTTCTTCAACTTTAAAAGGTGCAATCTTCAAAAACGGATTTCCATTATCCAGATATCTACATTTCAATTTTGCCAAAATTTTATCCGAAGGACCTTTCTCCCCTCTGCAAAGAGCTTCGTACGTCAACCACATCTGTTGGTTTCAAGATATATTTTTCGCTATATTTACGTAGAAGGAAAAGCTAACAAAACTCTTGAAAATGAAATCGTAAATTACCTCTGTTTTATTTTGTATTATTATAACAGGTTCATGTTCTTTACGTTGTACCGAATTACTTTTTGCAATTATGTTTTCGTAATGCACTTTATTTCCTATTGCTTTTTCGTGAGTTGGTTTGAGTTCTAATAGTTTATTTGTTAGATCTAACGCTAATCCAACATCACCTAAAATTTTAGGATAAAAATATAAAATATAATCGGATATACATCTAAAGATATTGTACCTAATTGAAAGGTTGAGAATGTTAAATACTCTAATATTTCGCTACGCTCAACAGATTGGTTTATTTCGCGTTTCAGCCTTTCGTCGGCTTCCATCATCCATAATTGAGTGTGATAATGGTCCGCATTATTATACGATTGCCTGCCAAGTTCGAAACAATCCGCCGCTGTTAATTCAGTTGCGTATTTGACGCCGTTAATTTCACCCTTTGCCAGCGCCGCTGTATCTAACTCGTACGTATTTTGAAGACGCGTTAAAGCTACTGCAGCTCCGTTTAGATCTTCCTCAGATGGAAATTTCAGATCGCCCTTGTGTTCATCAAAATCCGTCATAAATTCTGCAGCAAAATTAGTGTTAGATTTAATGGTAGATTAATTAAAATTTTGAATGTAAGTTTGACAAATTCTACATCGTATTAGTGTATGTAAATGATTTGATGTTTAGTATTAAAAAATCTACAATAAAAGCAGAAGTTTATACGCAGTTTCTATAATGAGGGTTTCCGGGTGTTGACCGTGTCATGATTAGTAAAATATATACAGTACAAAATAAAAATAAAATGCACAAGATATACAATAACTCGACGTTTCGCCACTAATGTAAGCGGCTTCTTCAGGAGCAAAAGAGGTTAACTGGGTGGGTACCAGAAGGTCACGGTAACTCGACGTGTAAACCACGCTAGAGGCGAAAACCTTCTGGTAGGTGAGGGGCGTCGTAAGGCCACGGTAACTCGACGTGTCAACCACGCTAGAGGCGAAAACCTTCTCACAAGGAAAGACTGATTTGCAGGGGTATATATACGACTGTGCAGCGATGCGGATCAGTGAACACTGGCCGTTGAAGCGGAAAGAACCGGTTTCCAAATGCTAGAGAGTTGGTAACCATCGTCGCGATTGAGATTCTGAGGATGTTTTTTGATCTCGATCGCTTCCCTTATCTTTCGAGGAAAATAGTGTTGTGACTTACTTACGACAGATGTCTGATCAAAACAAATTTTGTGACCCGTGTCGAGGAAATGTTCAGCTAAGGCTGAATGCGCTGAAGACCGCGTCTTAACGTATCGTTGATGCTCTTTGATCCTGGTTTGAATTGAGCGTCCGGTTTCGCCAATGTATACTGAACCACAATCACAGGGAATTTTGTAGATGCCTTTACAGGAGAGAGCATGACGGGCGTCCTTGGCTGAGGGAAGAATTTGCGAGATTTTGTTAAGGGGTTTGAAAGTGGTTTTGATGTTTTTCTTACGAAGAATTCTGCCGATATGGTCAGTAACGCCGTGAATGTAGGGGAGAACGGTGGTAATTTGATGACTGTTGGTTTCTGGGGTCTTTTTAGGAATTCGTGGATGACAGTGCCTGTTTATGACTTGTTGTATGTTGCTGGAGCTATATCCATTCTGAAGAAGAGCTGTTTTGACGTGTTTCAACTCTTGGTTGATATTATCGGGTTGGGAAATTGAAAATGCTCGATGAACAAGGGAGCTGATCACTGATTGTTTTTGTGCTGGATGATGATGTGATTTGGCGTGAAGATATCGATCCGTATGCGTGGGTTTCCTATACACAGAGTGTCCTAAGTGACCATTTTGACCATTAGTGGCGAAACGTCGAGTTATTGTATATCTTGTGCATTTTATTTTTATTTTGTACTGTATATATTTTACTAATCATGACACGGTCAACACCCGGAAACCCTCATTATAGAGACTCGGGCCGTGGAAGCCTTCGATATCATTTATACGCAGTTGGTTTCCTTTCTTTGGTAGGACAATATCGCGTACAAATTAGAACTTCTAGATAAGAACAGTAAAGACGTGTGTACATAATATACAACTGTCGTATATTACAGTATATCTCCAGAATATGTATTGAAATTATTATTTAGTAATGAATATCTGCTAAAATGATAGTAAAATATTATACCTTCACCAGTATTTGTAGTTATGAGATTCCGAACTTCTTTCCAGTCCGTAGTAAGTCGCTTCACTAACAAATACGCATTAATTGGATTTTCAACATATGCTTGAACATCTTGAGATGCTTTCTCGTATTGTTTAATATAGATATCAACATACCTTAAACAGTTTAATGTTCAATCTGATGGCATCTAAATATATAATCTAGAAAATAATACTTCCTAAGTAATAATATCTTATGTTCTTGAGCAACAATGTAGTTTTCTATTGTTTTTATTAAAGCATGTTCTGTAAATACTAGCCCTTCTAAGTCAGCGATAGCTGTGAATAACTCCGAATAACTGCTTCTAGCGGATAATACGAAAAAAACTATGATTAAATTTATAATCATATTTTCTTACCTGTAAAAGTAAAATGATTAATGACACCAAAATATGTGTACTGCCACGTCTACAGTACAAACAATATTTGCAAAAAATAACTGTAGGGCGGTAGCCCGCAATCGCTACACACATAAATAACTTAAGAAGTCCTTTACTTTATTACACATAGAATAGACTTACGACTTCTCATAATATTTTGAGGAATCAATCTTAAAGTACAAGAGCAAGCTAGTATTGTAAAATGAAAATCGATTTTACGCCGTTCTATAGGACATTAAATTAATTGTTATACAACGAACAAAAGCTAATTTATTTTTGTAGTGAGCGTAAACTCGTATAGATTAAGAAGCTTTTTTATTACAACTTGGCGAGCAGTTGTTAAATTTCTTCGCTTATGTTTGTCCAAGTGTTTTCCTCCAGAGGAAGCAGTTACTTTTGATTCCCAGTGTGGAAGTTCCTTCTCGAGCTGGTGTTATGAAATGCCGGTGAAAGGTTTTGATATGAAATGTATGTCAACGCCTTGCTTTGAAAATTCGTCTGGCATGTCATTTTCTTTGGTATTTTTGCGCCTTAACCCTTTCACTGCGCAACGTTTTAAACAAAATGCTTCCGTGGTACGATTGAATTGAGCCGTTGTGTCTTTACATGGTTCGCACAGTGAACAGAACAAGTTTGCGCAAAAGACACGTTTGACGAAGACAAGTTTGGATAAATAGAGGAAAAATAATTGTTTCGAGGTTTTTTCTATGTGAGACACCACCTTTTTTTGCGGATTCGTCCGCCTCGCGCAGTGAAAGGGTTAAAGCCCACATCAATTCCAAATCAATTTAGACTGAAAGCTATGACTGGCTAGAGATGTATACGTATAAAAAATAATTAAATCGATAATATATAATATACAAAAAAATTAAACACACACAAATGCTCTGTTTGTAAACTGCACAACTCGAGTATAATTGGCTTCTTTGTTCCAACAATTGTGTTGGATAAAAGTCATACATGATTAAATATACATAATATATCGATAAGTTAATTAGCCTAACACATTAAAATTTACACAATCCGATTTACATGTAACAGTTTCAGATATAAAACTACGGTATTTATACAATTGGGACGGACAGTTTTGGTTGTGATCGAGCATGATTCAATTTGTTTAATATTATGCCGTTAATTCTGGCGGCGGTCGTTTTAAACCGCACGGTCTTCTAAAATGTTGGCCCAGTTCGTGAATCCACTTATTTGATACTAGAAAACGTAATCGTTACAACACAGCTGTAGCAGCTTGTTTAGAATACTTCGCGTCATACCCCATTTAGATCCGGTCAAAACTGGGCAAGCAGCATGGAGAGTCATCCTATCTCCCTCACCACTCGAATGCAAATTATACCAGAAAGCAGCTGTCCCCTTCTTTGGCCAAAGTGCAACGTCTAGATATGGAAAAACGGTTGCTCCCCCTAGAGCAACATCGCTCATCTTAAAATCAATATTAATCAAATTTAAAATAAATTTTAGAATTTTTCTAAATCTGCCTTACATAGAATAGAACGGTTGCTATTCTGTTTCCGGTTCCTAATTTGTTGAAGTCGGCTATTTCACTCCTCTGAACAAATTAAGTTAGTATTGATCACGATCACTATAGAGAGATGGTTATAAATAAATTTGCTCACTCTAGCGAAATCATGATGAGGTTCGTAGTGGCCGCCAATTCCGTAATTAACGACTTGCAATTTTTCAGCGGTTTCCATCGTGAGACCGGTCATATCTTCGACTCTTTGTCCTACGTCCGCTACGTGTTTGTGTTCGAAATCCTCCAACCACGCTAATTTACCAATCCGGGATTGAGAGAAATTCACTCCGCCGGTGACGACATTTTGCAATGTTGCTCGTTGAAACTTGAATAAAAGCATCAGTAGTGGTTAAAACTAGGTTATTTAAATGTAGATACTTACACGTGGTTGGGCCAGCGCTTTTATAGTAGCGATCTCATCATCTGCCATTACATCGTGGAATATCAGTATATCCGGATTTGCATACGCTTCTTCGACTTTAAAAGGTGCAATCTTTAAAAATGGATTTCCATTATTCATATATCTACATTTCAGTTTGGCTAAAACTTTGTCTGATGGATTTCTGTGCCCTCTGCAAAGAGCTTCGTACGTCAACCATATCTGTTGGTTTCAAAATATATTTTTTGCTAAATTTAGGTAGTAGAGAAAGCTAAGAAAACTCTTGAAATGAAAGCGTAAATTACCTCGCTTTTTAATGTTGTACCTTTATCGTCTCCTTTACGATTTACTAAATTACTTTTTGCAATTTCGTTTTCATAATACTTTTTATTTACTATTGCTCTTTCGTGAGTTGGTATCAGTTCTAATAGTTTATTTGTTAGATCTAACGCTAATGCAATATCACCTAAAATTTTAGGATAAAAACATAAAATATAATCGGATACATCTGAAGATGTTGTACCTAATTGAAAGGTTGAGAACGCTAAGTACTCTAATATTTCGCTACGCTCAACAGATTGGTTTACTTCGCGTTTCAGCCTTTCGTCGGCTTCCATCATCCATAATTGAGTGTAATAATAATCGTCATCATTAAAGGATTGCCTGCCAATTTCGAAACAATCCGCCGCTGTTAATTCAGCACCGTATTTGACGCCGTTGATTTCACCATTTGCTAGCGAGGATATGTCTAACTCATACGTATCTTGAAGACGCGTTAAAGCTACTGCAGCTCCATTTAAATCTTCATCGGATGGAAATTTCAAATCGCTCTTGTGTTTATCAAAATCCGCCATAAATTCTGCGGCAATATTATTTTGTTAAATTTGGATGTGTGACGTGAATTAAAATCCTAAATATAATTTTGACAAATTTTTGATCATATAATTGGATGTTAATCATTTATGGTTTGATCTTAAAAAATCTGCAAGAAAGGCGGATCTTTTTGTACATAGTTGGTTTCCTTTCTTTGCTATGATAATATTGCGTACAAATTAGAATTACATATATACAATTGTCGTACATTGCAATATACAGTATGGTGATAAAGTTTGGAACCAAGCTCTTATTTGATTAATACAAATTAAAAAGAAAAACATCTCGGACAGGTCAATTTTATTTTCTTGAATGACAGCTTTTGGCGTACAAATTTTAGTTGTAACATCATTTGTTTTTCCACGATGGCGTCATCACCATTTTTTTTCAATGACAACCCACATTTTTTTTTTTTTTATTTTTGAAAGATGTACCCACCACTTGAATGATGATCTAAAAAACAAACTACAGTGAAACCTGCCTAAGACGGACCCTTGATAAAACGGAAAACTGTTTAAGGCGGAAAATTTTCATAGTCCGGAATCGTCCTCGTAAAAAAACATAGCAACTGTACCTTTTTAAAACGGAACCTGTTTAACGCGAAACCGTACTAATAAATTTAGACCAAAAAGTATTGTGAACCTCCATAAAACGGAATCGGTTTCCACCATAAATAACAGAGTTTACATACTTCAAATGACCGGCAATGATCCTTGGCTTGATTTACGATTAGAAAACAGACCATTTCTGACGGCCACCTATGAAGAAAACACTTTGTCTATTGAAAAATGTATCACACGTGTGGATTACTATTAGTTAAAACGACTCAATAGGAAGACGGAATACAAAGGGAATCCACATAGTTGTGCACACATGTTCGATCTTTTGTCGGACGTTGATAAAGTAACGTTCATACATATATTTATATCAATAAAATAAAATAGGTATGTGTGTATAAATGTGTTCCTTTTTCTGCAATATTATCTAGATACTTGCCTATTTTGTCTTAGAACTTTAGCAAATTCGTTAAAATTTTGGAATTTCACGCGTTGGTATGCTTTAGATTGGACGGTTGAAGGAAAATTTCATATTTTAATACATATGTATAATAACCTGAGTAAACCGGAAACCTGTGTATAAAGGAAAATATTTTGGTCCCAGTCGATTCCGTTTTAAACAGGTTTCACTGTACATACCTTGCATAACAGTTTTCTCGAGAAAAATTCACATTTTTCCAATTAAATCGAATTTTATTTTTAACAACACGACCGTTTAAAACGCAAACAAAAACATCAAACATTCGTAAACTTTTTTCGTTAAGAAATTTTTATCAAGTTTTCTTTTGATTCTTTTCAATACAAAACAAAACGGTAACATAGCAACAACGTCAAAGCTTAATGTTTATTGACATTTGTATGATACTGACGTTATTACAAATAAAATTTCAAAATCATTAGGTTTTTCGAAGTTTTAAAAAATGGCACATTTAACTGAACGTGAAAGAATAGAAATTTTAATGATGGTTGGGTACGGTGACAGGCAAAGAACTCATACAGAAGTATGTGAGATATTCAATCAAGAGCATCCTGATAAACTTCCAATTGTAAGATCTACAGTTAGTAAAATAGTTGCAAAATTTATGGAACATGGATTTGTATGTTTTTGTTTGCTTTTTAGACGGTCGTGTTGTTAAAAATAAAATTTGATTTTATTGGAAAAATGTGACTTTTTCTCGAGAAAACTGTTATGCAAAGTAGTTTGTTTTTTAGATCATCATTCAAGTGGTGGGTACATCTTTCAAAAACTAAAAAAAAAATGTGGGTTGTCATTTTAAAAAAATGGTGATGACGTCATCGTGGAAAAACAAATGATGTTACAACTAAAATTTGTACGCCAAAAGCTGTCATTCAAGAATATAAAATTGACCTGTCCGAGATTTCTTTTTAATTTGCAGCTCTAATAAGAGCTTGGTTCCAAACTTTATCACCATACTGTATATCCAAGATATGTATTGAAATTATTTAGTAATTAATATTTGTTAAAATAATGATTAAATATTACTTATACCTTCACCAGTATTTGTAGTTATGAGATCACGAACTTTCTTCCAGTCCGTAGTAAGTCGCTTCAGTAACAAATACGCATGAATTGGATTTTCAACATATGCTTGAACATCTTGAGATGCTTTCTCGTATTGCTCAATATAGATATCAACATACCTTAAAATGATTAATGTTCAATCTGATGGTATCTAAATATATAATCTAGAAAATAATACTTCTTAAGTAATAATATCTTTCGTTCTTGAGCAGCAATGTAGTTTTCTATTGTTGTTATTAAAGCATGTTCTGTATGTAGTAGCCCTTCTAATTCAGCGATAGCTGTGAATAACTCCGAATAACTGCTTTTAGGGCATAATAGGAGAAAAATTATGGTTAAATTTATAATCATATTTGCTTACCTGTAAAAGGAAAATGATTAATGACACAAAAGTATGTGCACAGCCACGTCTATAGTACAAACAATATTTGCAAAAAATAACTTGGACAATAGCTTACAATTCTTGCATAAATAAGTTAATAAATCGTTTAGTTTATTATACATAGAACAGACTTACTTCTTCTAATAATATTTTGAAGATTCAATGTTAAAGCATTAGAGCAAACTAAAATTGTAAAATCTAATCAATCTGTACGCAGTTGTATAGAACATTAAATTAATAGTTATGCAACAAACAAAAGCTCATTTATTTTTGTAGTGGGTGTAAACTCGTACAGATGATCAATACGTTGTTTATTAGAATTTGAGGAGCAGTTGATAAATTTCTTCCAGAGGTAGTTCCCAGTCTTAAAGTTCCTTTTTGAGCTGGTGTTTTGTAGCCAGTTGCATCACGTATATCCGACATTCCAAAATCAATTTAGACTGAAAACTGCGAGTAGCTAGAGATCTACATGTACAAAAAGTGATTAAATTGTAAAGACATAATATTGAAAAAAAAAATGCTATCACTTTATTAACTTAATTTGCTTCCAATTTAATAATTACAAGTTACACGCATACACTAATGCTCTGTTTGTAAACAACAGAACTAAAGGATAATTGTTTGTTCTAACAATTATATTAGTTAAAACTCATCCGTGATTGTATATACATAATATATTGATATGTTAATTAGCCTAACACATTTTAATGTACACAATTCGATTTATAAAAGTTACAGATATAAAACTCTACTGCATTTATACAACTGGGAACGACAGTCTTAGTTGTGAACGTTCACACGGGATTAAATTAATTTAATATTATGCCGTGTGTTCTGCCGGCGGTCGTTTTAGCCCGCAAGGTCTTCTAAATTGTTGTCCGGCCTCGTGAATCCATTTATTTGATACTAAAAACGGTAATCGTTATAACATAGATGTAGTAGTCTGTTTAGAACATTTCGTGTCATACCCCATTTAGATCCGGCTAAAACTGGGCAAGCAGCATGCCTGGTCATCTTATCTCCTTCACCACTCGAATGCAAATTGTACCAGAAAGCAGCCGCCCCCTTCTTTGGCCAAAGTGCAATGTCTAGATATGGAAAAACGGTTGCGCCGCCTTGAGCAACATCGCTCATCTTAAAATCAATATTAACCAAATTTAAAATAAATTAATATTTATCTAAATTTGCCTTACATAGAATAGGACGGTTGCTATTCTATTTCCGGTTCCTAAGCTGTGGAAGGCGTTCGGTTCTTCTCTCTGAACAAATTAACAAGCTAGTATTGATTACAATCTAGAGATGGTTAAAAATAAATTTGCTTACCCTAGCGAAATCATAGTGAGGTTCGTAATGGCCGCCAATTCCGTAATTAACAACTTGCAATTCTTCAGCGGTTTCCATCGTGAGACCGGTCATATCTTCGACTCTTTGTACCACGTCCGCTACGTGTTTGTGTTCGATTTCCTTCAACCATGCTGACTTACTAATCCGATATTGAGCTGTTTCCAACGCGCCAGTGAGAAAATTTTGCACTGTGGCTCGTTGAAACTTTAATGAAAGCGGGAGTAGTTGTTAAAAGTAAAATTCATATTTAAATGTAAATACTTACACGTGGTTGGGCTAACGCTTTTATGGTAGCGATCTCATCATCTGCCATTACATCATGGAATATCAGTATATCCGGCTTTGCATACGCTTCTTCGACTTTAAAAGGCGCAATCTTCGAAAACGGATTTCCATTATCCAGATATCTACATTTCAATTTGGCCAAAATTTTATCTGAAGGAGTAGTTTCCCCTCTGCAAAGAGCTTCGTACGCCAACCTGGCCTGTCGGTTCCAAGATATATTTTTCGCTACATTTACATAGTAGGAAAAGCTAATAATAATCTTAAAATGAAAGCGTAAATTACCTCGGTTTTATTTTGCAATATTGCTACAGTTTCATCTTCTCCTTTACGCTGTACTGAATTACTTTTTGCAATTTCATCTTCGTAATACACTTTATTCCCTATTGCTCTTTCGTGAGTCGGTATCAGTTCTAATAGTTTATTTGTTAGATCTAACGCTAATCCAACATCACCTAAAATTTTCGGATAAAAACATAAAAGATAATCGAATACGTCTGAAGATGTTGTACCTAATTTAAAAGTTGAGAACGCTAAATACTCTAATATTTCGCTACGCTCAACAGATTGGTTTACTTCGCGTTTCAGCCTTTCGTCGGCTTCCATCATCCATAATTGAGTGTGATAATGGTCCGCATTACTATACGATTGCCTGCCAAGTTCGAAACAATCCGCCGCTGTTAATTCAGTTGCGTATTTGACGCCGTTAATTTCACCCTTTGCCAGCGCCGCTGTGTCTAACTCGTACGTATCTTGAAGACGCGTTAAAGCAACTGCAGCTCCGTTTAGATCTTCCTCAGATGGAAATTTCAGATCGCCCTTGTGTTCATCAAAATCCGCCATAAATTCTGCAGCAAAATTAGTGTTAGATTTAGATGGTAGATTAATTAAAATTCTGAATGTAATTTTGAAAAATTCTACATCGTATAAGTGTATGTCAATCATATGATGTTTAGTATTAAAAAATCTACAATAAAAGCGGAAGTTTATACGTAGTTGGCTTCCTTTCTTTGGTAGGATAATATCACATACAAATTACAACTTCTAGATAAGAACAGTAACGATGTGTACATACATACAATTGTCGTATATTACAGTATATCTCCAGGATATGTATTGAAATTATTATTTAGTAATTAATATCTGCTATTAAAATGATAGTAGAATATTATACCTTCACCAGTATTTGTAGTTATGAGATTCCGAACTTCTTTCCAGTCCGTAGTAAGTCGCTTCACTAACAGATACGCATTAATTGGATTTTCAACATAGGCTTGAACATCTTGAGATGCTTTCTCGTATTGCTCCATATAGACTTCAGCATACCTTAAAAAGGTGTACATTCAGTTTGATGCTATCTAAATATATAATGCGGAAAATAATACTTCCTAAGTAATAATATCTTATGTTCCTGAGCAGTAATATAGTTTTCTATTGTTGTTATTAAAGCATGCTCTGTATGGAGTAGTCCTTCTAATTCCGCGAGAGCCGTGTATAACTCGGAATAACTGCTTTTGGTGCATAATAATACTAGGAGAATTATTGCTATATTTTTGGTCATGTTTCCTTATCTGCAAAAGAAATACTAATATGCATTAATCGAACAGGACCTTGGCATTATTCGTGTATATCGACAATCCAAACCTATTCGTGGATTAAGCGTTAACGGTTTAATTCAATTGCCCTTTCAATTTTTTATTACATAAGCTAACTTATTTAAATGCACACGAAAAAGGATTCCTCACGAATACATATACATACATACAAGTTATCACGATCTGCACTCTTACTCGAGGATCGCTATTTCTTGCATGATATAAATCGTGTCAGCATTTTTTATAACATGCATCACATATCTTTTAAGTGAAGATGCGGCATCCTGATTTATATAAGTAGGTATATGTTAGCGTGTAAGGCTACGTGATCTAATGTACTATGAATACGTAAGACAATGAATGTGTGTACTTGTATGTATGTACATAAAGTTGAAAAGAAATCGACAGATCTGCCATGTGGTGATAAACTATACGTGATTACGTAACGCGTCATCTGTATGTCTTGTTTGAGCAATAAAATGACTTCTCATACTTAATGGGTTAAACAGGCTGCGTATATCGAGAATTTTCTTTCAGTGTTTTGCGAGACAAACAATCTTTGTTTTCTACAATTTTGGAACTAGTCGAAATAATTTACGGCATACAGAAGCATTTAATGATTAAATCAGGAGGTTGCAAAGACGGTGAAAGTTTGCACCTGAACGCATCTTGTGTGTAATTTTTTGATTCGAGCTAATTACTCACGTTTGTTGAAAATACAATAGCTTACGCAAGACAGGTATGGCACTGACAGACACGAAT
This sequence comes from Popillia japonica, assembly GCA_004785975.1. Lineage (NCBI taxonomy): Eukaryota > Metazoa > Arthropoda > Insecta > Coleoptera > Scarabaeidae > Popillia > Popillia japonica. The sequence goes on from SMLS01066479.1 coordinate 29,143, forward strand.
CTCTGCATCTACTAACGATAAGATGTGTTTAATTATTATTTTAAGACAATAAACTGTTCTATGAAATAATGTAACTACTACAACTAGGTATATCAATAATTAAATATTAGATTTAGACGTGTACGTAGTTGTCAACAATGTTGTTACAACGATCAGTAGAGAAGTAACATAACAGTCCTTTATGCTGCAGTCATTTACCTCAACTCTGTATAAAACACCGTTAAAACCATTTACATATTCCATTGATGTTGCTTTCAGAATTATTTCGAAGCATTGTCGAACAATATTTTGGTTTGCCTTGTGATTATCACATATTAACTGGGATCAGTGGGTGCAACGCACTCGCTGTATTACTTTTCTAATAAATTACTTGTCTCCTGAACACCAAAAAAATTAAGGCTTTGTTGGGCATAAGCTTAAATCAAAATAATTCATAATAAATAATACATAGGGTTTCCTATCCAGTGTAATGGTTAGATCTTAAAGCAAATTCCAAAACACGTTTTAAGTTCTCAAGCGTACCATTCAGTAGAGATAGTTTATACAATCAGTATCACAATGAATTTCTTAGATGAACAAGGATAACATTAACCCTAGCTGAAGACACTAGATTTTTACTAGAATTTTGTAGATAACATAATGAATCTTATCATGAGAGCTTCCAGCTTTTGTCTGTGTCATAGCTTTCCGCCATTGATGTAAGTGCCTTCTTCAGGAGAAAAGGTAGGTACCGGAAGTTAGAGGGTCACGGTAACTCGACGTGTCAACCACGCTAGAGGTGGAAACCTGACTTTTTCGCCTATTATGAAAATGAAAGCAATTTAGGAAGCGGAAAGTTTTGGTGATATTAACGCCAGAAGTAATCAATTTCTAAACTTTTCGAACCAAATACCCAATCTTCTTGGTGGTTTTAGAACATTCGACTATGCCAGGTAGCAGTTTCTATAAAATACGTCATTTTTTTTTCTGATATCTTGGATTTGAATGTTTAAAAAAAGGTGGCCATAGACCATTTTTTTTTCTTTAATTAAATTAAAAATTAGCATTGATTTGCACTCACATCCCAAGATTATTTGGCATTAACTAATTTAAGGACAAATGGCTTTTCCAGATCACATTTCTTGCAAATAAGAACAAAATCATGATATATCAGCGTTCAACACTGCAGAGAGATGAAATAAGTTTTGGAATTTTAGCATATGAGATGCCAAATTTTATTGTGTGTAAGGAATGAAGTGTTGAAGGAGAACTATGGAGAGGACTGATTCGCAAACCAATATTTTTTTTTTGAAATAATAAAATATTCCAAGCTTATGTAAAATATGTCAAAATAAATAAACTTGGAAAAACAATCAAAGTTTTATCTTTTGATTTCGTAAATGTAACTCCAACATTTCATTTTAAGAATTTATACGAGTATGTACTAATAGTTTTGATTAATAGGTCAGTGGACTTACGCCGATCAATTTGATAAATGAAGCGAAATAATCTTTAGGCGCTATACCCACTGTAATCAAAACGGAAAAAATATATTACGCGAGTTGTTAAACTAAGTACATACATGCAACAGTTTAACTACACATCTCTTCTACAAGTTCATATAAACAAATTTGATTGTCGCGGAAGTATTGCAAAACATCTAAAAATAAATCATCCTACAACTTAAACCGCCGTGGTGTACGTGCTAAGCGACAAGCTTCCAGAATTAGCTGGAAACGTCAAAGCTCTTTGGTAGTGTAAGTAATTTTCATGAGAATTGATCCGAAGCTTTTGTTAAGCACCTAAAGCGAACGCAGACATACAGAATACTTACGTTAATTGTATAAAAATTACCTACGAACACGAATAACACTTAGTAGAACGACTATCAACAACGAGCCGGTAACGACGACTGATTAGATTCGCGTAAAGAGCATTTTATATTACACATGTTTTGATTATCCACCCTGGACTAAATTGTGTATGTATACAAATTTAAAGTGCAAACTTAGACATCTATTGCTTGGTAGCGGAATTAACGATTTAGAGAATGTAGAAATCTATATTATTCTAGTGTAGGCATCTATGTAGTCGGTAAAGTAGAACTTAACCGCGATATCGAAGATGCAGAAATCTGTATTCTCTTGCTAGTGCCATATATGCAGTGAATAAAGATATCTACAAAATAGAAAGCATTGTAAGTAGATTTAGTAATTCAACGTCAGATGTCACTAAAAGAATTCAATTATTATCTTTTAAATGATTTATTGTTTTTTCCTACTTAAAACATTAATTTATGGTAGTGAATGAGATTGCTACATCATTGCTAATTTATAATATGATTCAGTCACTTTTCATAGAGAGGTTTACAAATAACTTTGCAGCAACTACTTATTACGTATATGTATATGTAGAAGATTCAATTCCGTTATCGTTTATATGGAACCATTTTTACGACCAGAAATGAAAAAAAAATATATTGGTTATTTGGTATGTTTCTCCTTTACGCGCTTTATTGGCAACATAAAAATCCTGTATCCAAGTATATATGTACAAACGCGCGTAATTTCCGATCTATATAAAACCGGAAACTGGCAAAAATGTTCATATATCATGTAAACTTTACCGGATATTATCTTAAATTTGGCCAGTTATTACTCATTCGTATATACAGTACATGTAAAATTAATTTTTTGTTATGTTGAATTGGAATTTTTGTTAGGGCATGAATTTGAAACTTCATCTATTGTCATATGAGCACGTATGTAACTTGTAACGTTTTTTTAACACATTTCTCCAGTGTTCTCGAAAGCTAGTGTCTTCTAAAGTTATGTCTTCTAAAGAAAAAAAGAGCTTCTCTTAAATATGCAAATCCTATCGCGAATTTATTGCTGAATGTATTTGTGTTATAATTTCTCGGAGAACATATACAGAGAACATTTGGCAACATATGATTGAGTATTGCTCAACTTAATTGGTGTTCCTCATAGTTTCTCTTTTACTTACTCCTTCTCTTTTGACTTTTTCTCTGTTTGAATGGATCCTACTGAAGCTAACAGATTTCACCATTCTTGTTAGCTTCAGAACCTTTCACGATATTCACTTTTTCTCATTGGTGCAGGTGACATCCTGCCTCCTCTGGACATCAACAAGATTCTATCGTTTTCTGGTTTCTTACACAGGTTAGTATCATGAGTTCCAATGAGATTAAGTAGATGTTCAGATATTCTGCCTTTCTGCGGTTTTCTTCTGCAATCAGAAAATATGATTGTAGTGCTAGAACCCTTGACCTTGCAATGATAGAGTACATGAGCTGGGGTTTCTTCCTCCTCCTAGCAGAATCTGCAGATAGCATCCTTTGTCCCCTGACCTATGTTATGCATATGCCTATTTAGTCTTCATTGACTGCTAAATTAATTCAATTTAGTCTATAGTAAGTAGGTCTCTACTAAATTCAGGCCTCTGTTCCTTTAAAAACGCTATTACTTATCTTTGTGCTGGTGACTTTTGCCACCATTCCTTAAACTTATTATGTATCCATTTGTTGATGTATTTTAATTTGTGATGTGGTGGTGCCAAAGGAAGGGCCAGCCACCACAAATAACCTTAACCTCCACAGCTCGAGAGCACAATTAATATGACGCCACAACTTTAGTTTGTCGTCCACTATGACACACAAATATTTGGAATTCTTTTCCCCAGAATCTTCAAGTAGATGCTTTTACCTTTCCTTGGTTCTTTAATCGTAGGTTTTGTCTTGGGAGGTGTTATTTTCAACTTGAATTTCTTTCATTTATATAGACGGCCTTTTTCTCCATTATTCGTTTGAAACAACAAGTTGGTTTTCGTTTTTTGGTCCTCATCTTTTGACTTATATGAGAAGATGTGCTGTTTCTACAGAAGAGGGACCAGAATGTCCATATTCATGTTTGATTTATTTGAAATTATCTAAGGTATTCACCGAATTCAATGACGTTCTCTTTGATGTTGGTGAATTTATTTTTCTGTTACAGACTGATTGTATTGCAAATGCTTCAAGAGGCTCTATAATTGCCCATATCTTTTTACCCCACAAAACTGTGTAGATACATTCTGGTCCAACACCTTTTGCTATCTTTCGAGCGATAGCATAATTTTACGCTCCTAAAATTTTTTGTTTTTTTTTTGCTGGCAAGAAACTGTTTCAGATGATTTTTGAAGTAAAAGTGTTATCGTCTAAAAAGTTTTCAATTTGCCTTCTAGAACGTGATTGCCAAACCAAAAAGTAGAACATTAATAAATTATAATTATCGTGGTTCTGTTACCACTTGCGCCGATTTATTTTTATAACTATTTATAATAACAACAATAATAGAGAAATATTAGATTATCTTGAAATATTGACATTATCTAACAACATAGATCATATCTTTGATGAATTATTTGTATTGGTACATAGTTAATTTATAAAATGTGTTTTTGGAAGTGTAAGTTGACAGCTGCAATTAAATAGGGGCAGCATGATTTCTAAATTGTATGGTAAAAATTGGTTGCCAATGAAATTGTGTTACAGTTTTTTTATAAAATCCAGATTTATAACTTACGGATTAGCGGGTAATTCTAATCTAGCCAGGTGGTCTTACGCATTAAAAATATTTGATTTGATTGTAAAAATTATTTTAAGTGATCTTGTAAATAAGCTTTATCGTAAATCAACTTGAGTACACTCCAGTTCATACTGACAATGAGATAATTGCAGATTTTTTTACATTGCTAGCACGTATGTACATACGAGGAAAGGTCAATATTTCTGTTACATTACATATAATTAAAAATTAGTATCGTAACTGTGTACGTTTAACAAATGCGTCCTCATTTAAGGCAATTTTTATATTAGTTTACATTGATCCAATTCTTTTATGGCTATCCAACGCGTGCTTTGGGTATTTAATTATTATTTATTGCTTCATGTGTTTATACGTGTATGTATTATTATAGCTGGTAATGTGAATATACGCAAATGAAAGCTTGTACAGCTATAAATAATTTCGATAAAAAATGAAACGGTATTTCCCTTTTGTTTCTTCTCTTGGGAACAAATTGTAGAATGGTAATGCACTTTTACAATATTTATCATACCCTAATTCATACCCTGGAGATTAAAGTTATACAGACTTCTCCCATAAAAGGTCTCATTGGAAGTTAGTACCCTTCACCAGTAAGTGAACTGATAGAGGTTACCGGAAATTCAGTCGTATATTTAGCAAAAATTCCTGTATCTGATGCTACACATAATGTTGTCAACAACGTCAATCAAGTTGTTGAATAAAATCCTCATATTAGCAGTTAATTTATTTTTTTAACCTTTCCTATATCTTTTCCAGAGTTCTCATACTCGTAAAATTCTAAAGAAGCACCTACATTTACTCCCATATAAATCTTCAGTGGTCCATCAACTTTATCCACCCAATTGCATACTATGAACTTAATTTTGCTACTGGGATAATAACCATCTGCATAATTAATATTGACCAGGAATATATTAGTTATAGTTCCAATGAGGCATGGATTTATTCGCCTGGTTATGTCTATTGGCAGAATTTCAGAACTTCATCGGGAGAGAATCCACAGAATTTAATCCAAGTACCATTGCATCCATTGCAATGTTGATACAAAGAATTATTGGTTCAATATTCCTTCATGAAACAATTACTGCTCATCGATACCAAACCATTATTTTAGAACCATATACGCCATCCTTTGAGGCGCACCAAACTTGCACATTCTTCTACACAACAGGATATCCTGTTTTATAAGATAATCTTTCAAAGTTGTTTTTGAAATTATTTGATTTTACATTCTAGTATGGTCCACGAGTGCTCGATAGGATTAAGATCTGAAAACTCCGTTGGCCAATACAGCAATTTAATGTTATTGTCCTTCAACCAGCGCATTATAGCGCTGGTGTTTGTCAAAGAGTGTTTGGCTTTGTTGCAAACGGATATTTTACTGACACCATCAGCAGTTACGGAAGTCCAGATCAAAATGCTTCCAACTCTACGTTTTATAGCAAAGACCATGATGATATTCTTCACTCTTGCCGTTTTTCAGAGAAAGTTTTATTGGAAGCTTTAAGAGACTGTCATTCTGGTTATCTGTCCTGGCGTTTGGTTGTCTCGCATTTTTCGTTTATTCTTGTTTTGTTTACTTGAGACCGAGTTTTCATAAACCTTTTAATAACAGATTGTACTATACATCAAAAACATAGAAAGCTACAAACTTGGTTATCTCTGCTTGAGATTTATCTTCTTCATGCAAGATCTGAATTCTTACTGTTCTCTCTTCAAGAAGCTCACTTATATTAAGAATTTGTTACTACACCATGGTTACTATGTGCTGTCAAAGCTAACTACTAAGACTGAAAAAGCATTCTATGCATTTCGTGGAACAGCATTTCGTATGATTTGATATTTTTGTATAAAACATTTTTGATTGTTTCTGATACATTGTACGATTCAAGTGCTTTTAGGCTTGTCTAATTCTTTTGCCCAAGGCTGCATATCCTTGTAAGCTTCATATTGTGTCTGTAACGTCATTAGTCTAAATTGAAGGAACAATAGAAGATACACCACTTCTAGAAAACGATAAAAAAGCAGCCATAAAGGCTTAAATGCCTTTTACACAACGAATGTGTTGAGAAATGCCAATGAACTTGTCCAAATCGTCCAACATGATTCCTAGATCTAAAGGAAGGTTACAAAAAAAATTAAATTTTATGAAAAAAACGCAAACTGAAGTATTTCAGACATAAACACTTGTTACTCATTATCGTGTCAGAAATATGTATATTAAGGCAAGAGCCAGGACGTAGCCATTTTTCCAGGACAATCAAAAGTCACCTTACGGCTAACGTACTAAAACAAATAGGAAAGCACTGAAAGGTGGCACTAGCTTGGGAACATATACCATCGTGTGGAACCACGAAAAGAAAAGTTGCCAAGACTATTGTAAAATGATCGACGGACAAAGCTCTAGAATACTGGTAAGAAATTCATTAAAGAATATATGCCCAAATTTACAGAAAATCTTCTGAAGAAAGGCAGGAGAACTGTCAAGCAGCATATTTTATGTCAGGACGAGAGACTATTACAGAATTAATTAATTGCAGAAAATACAAAAAAAACACTTTTACTCTGTCGGACTTCTTTCATTGTCTGTACTTCCAATTATCTAACACATTACCAGCTCGATAACATTCTTATTTAATAGTGTTTCGTTTGATATAACTGACGCAGGTTATTATTCAACTAAATTTTGTTGATAAGAATAAATATTTTTATCTATTTGATACAAGTATGTGTTATTAGAATTGTGTCATTTTTTTCGGACGCAGACACATCTAAGCCGAGCCGTATAAGAAAAACAACCAATTAAGAATCTGTAGACTGACATTAAAATTAAAGGTCAAAACTTTTCCAGGAAAATCTTTTAAATTAACGAAAACATCGCGTGCTCCACGGTTTATTACTGCCGGGAATATTGACCCTATTTAATTTATCATCGCCTAAAATAAGAGCATCGCAGTCGACATCTTTGTTCGATGTGCATTGTTTAGCAAACATCTGAAAAGAGCAAGGTCCTAGCTCAAGGAAAACTGAAAACGGACCGTGACAATGAAACTGTACAAGCCGATGTTAAACCTCGCGTTTATTTAATTACATGCGACGTTTTATTTCCAATTTCATATGAGCAGTGTTCACTTGTACAAGAGTATTGTTAGTGTCATTGTTAAATTATGTATTGAATTAGACGTGTATTGTGTATGTATATAAATGTACGCAGTATGTGTAGTTGTATGTAGGTTCTTCAGTGGGAAAACGCATCATCAATAGGGGTCCGATACGTTAATAATGGGCTATTTTTTGCGCATTTTGACTTCCTAACCGCTGCTGTAATAATATTATATTTACATTTTACATTATATTATATTGTACAATATTTTTTTTATCGGGAAATAGCTACCAATATGATGATACTAACGTTATTGAAATTAACTGAGATATTTTCAAGTGGTTTTAAGTGGACGTATATAAATGTAATGTGAAAATTTTGGTCAGTTTCGTGTCGGGAGTGTATTGTGTGATATATGAACTATAGAATCAGGTAGGTCCTTTTTCTATGATAGTCTAGTGGAAGCTAGCTCGCGAATAGTTGGAGATAATTAGTTTTGGTTGTTTTGGTGGGTATGTGTACAATAATAAAAACTCATCCAAAGAATTTTCAGTAAGAATATGTTTATAGTTGCCATGGATACATATATCATTGTGAACTGTCAATTTATTGACGTTTTGGATGTGTGTATCCATGACAACCAAGAACGAAAATCCATAAAATGGATTTAGTAACATGATTACCACCGATTTTTTTTTTATAATTTTCTTTTAAGTTAACGTATCAAGTAAGCGTTATCAGCATTATAGCCTTGAGCAGGAGAATGTTTTCAAGGAGTTGTAAACCTCTCTTTAATAATAGCTACATTACAACTACAATCTGATAATTTTTTAATCGGCATTGTCCTGTATTCTTGATAAGATATTTGCTAGCATCATATATTCTTGAAGGACACTCTTTTTTGACTATTTTCATCGTGGAAGTGTTATTCTGAATATAATTTTGACATATTGTTTTTTTTCTGTACAATTTTACTTCGAATTGTTTTGTTTTATTTGTCTACAACCTTGATCCCAAAATTTGGAATAGTAGGAATAAGCTTTGATATCAAAGACCATAGTAAAAGCTTCAGGTTTCCAAGATACGATGAGACATTAATTATGAGGTTTTACAGAATCAGAATATTCGCTGGTATCATGAGACCTTTGCGTGCGTATGTGGTATGATTTGCGTTTACAATCTCTTATGCAATAGTAAGGTACTAAAGAATTCAAGCGTATATTCTTGGATCTGGCTAGAGATAAATAGGTAGTTAACGAGATGCTCTTGGAACCATTTCCCACTGCGACCCATAGGTCTATCGTAATTGGGGTAATAATGCCTTTAATTTGCGACCCATCATTAATTCACCTGGAGAATATCCATTTCCTGAACGTGGTGCTCGGTAGTTTAATAAAGTTAAATCTATATTTCTGTTCTTATTCTTTTTTATAAACTTTTTGCTGTTTTGACCGCTGCTTCAGCAGCTTTGTTTGACTGGCTAAAATAGGAAGAACTAGTCACATGTTTAAAATTATACTTTTTACTAAATTCGGTGAATTTGAGTTAACGTTGTGAGCCATTAAGTTTCTCACAAAATCCATATCTTGCAAATGTTTCTTTTATGTTCTCAATAACATCTTCCATCATAGATGACAGTTCGAAGATTTCGAAAAATCTGGAAAAATAATTCGTTAGGATCAAATACCATTGCTCGTAGTATTTATATAAGTAGACAGCTATTTTTTCCATTGGACGTGACGGCAAAGGCTCTTTCATAAAGATTTTCCTTAGATTTACGATACCTTGATTACCTGAATGAATGAGGTCAAGAACTTCCTTTTGTAGAGAAGCTGGTACAACTATTCTGTTATTCTTCAGAAGTATATCGTCAGAATTTGAAATTTCATAACGATATTGATAATATTATAACATTTCATTGGAAAATTCTCTACGGTCAGGCCATTCCTCTAGGGCGTTAGGCCTGAAAGGGCGTGGGTTCGAATCCCACCGTTGTCACCATGTTGTGTTCGTACCTTATTTCTACCCGTACTTCTACTATCGATTTTGGCGCCAATCCCAGTATTTTCAAATCTTGCACAACACCTAGTAGTGTCTGGATACGGTCCACCAATGCATTCTAGCCGCAATCTAGCTAGTCCCTCACATTGGCATAAGATGTGCCGCTAAGTCTGTTCTTCTGGCTGGCAGAATCTGTGTTACTAAGACCGAGGTTGCTCATATGTTTGTGGAGTCTACATACCATGTCTTGCTAATAGCCCGACAATTAACTTGACCGTTTTCCTGCCTTTGTTCTTTAGACGTCCCTTCCCGTCTCTTTTCATTCAATCTCAAATTCAAATTCATTTATTTATTGATTTTTAGTAGATACCTAGCTATAGGATTATGTCCTCCTCTTTTGGCTTAGTATTTTCCTAACACAGTAATATATAGCAACTATTTCTGCCTGAAAAACTCGTTTTCTTCAAAAAGTTAGTGGCTTTGACGGGAAAGCCTTCAATAGATCACTTGAGAAAATTTTCAGAGTAGTTAAAAAATTAAACCTGAAATTCTTTTTATTGTAAAACTACTCAGCAATAGCCTTCCTGTAAATTAATCATAATGGAGGATGCACTCAAGACAGTGCAACCTTTTTAGGAGTACGCATAATTGATTTGTGGATCCTAGTTAATATAGTTGACATCCTAATTAGCTGTCAAAGAAACTTGTGAGAGAAGCTATTGTGGTGTACTCGTCTAGTTGTTCTGCTTTTTAATAAGAGAATAACAGAACAAGGTTGTGGTGTTTGGAGTTATTTAAACTTACATATACACAAACAATAACCTAAACTAGACCCCAATTAGTGAGAATTATTTTACTTTGAATCTATAACCGCTTTTTATTCACCATATCTAATCGTCGCTAGTAATTACTCTGCAAACAATTGTGTGATGCATATCAACCTCAATGATTGATACATACCAATCTTACAGCATAGTCGTTTACGTGACACATCAAATTATTAACCTAAATAGCTTCTCAAGTAGTTTATCGGTCTAACCGAATGTGCTGAGCACTCCAGTCGATTATAATATTATTGAATTGTTGAACCTGGCTTCTAAGGTTAGTTGAAATACAATTTCATCTATTTCATTAGTAGATACATACAGGGTTAGTTAAAAGTATGGAGACGGCGATTTATTGTCGTTATTATTCATTTTAGAGAATTATGTTCAATATAAAAGTTTGTTAGGATATTTTGATCTGAGAATATTTGAATTTTTTTTTTCTTCAATTGTTTTTAGTTACACTTGTTCGCGCAGTTTTTTTAAATCGGAACTAGTAAATTTTACTCTACCATTCGATAGAGAATTCTTTTCTCTTTACAATAATGTTTTTGTTTTTTTAAAATTCATTTTAATAACTTTTTTACAAGAAAAATTAACCAAATTAATAACAAAATAAATTAAAGTAAGTGTTCAAATTGTCGTCCGTTAGTAATTTGACAATGACCCAATCGGTTTATAAAACCCCGAACAGAGTTCTGTAAAAAATCTCGGGGAATTCCTTGTATCGTTCTGATAATTCGGATTTGTAAATCTTCGACGTTATTGGGCTTATCTTTATAAACTTTGTTTTTTACGTATCCCCCAAAAAAAATCCAAAGGACTTAAATCTGGTGAACGGGCTTGGCTATTCAATGGTTCCTCGTTTTTCAATCCATCTATGGGGAAAACGTTGTCCAGATATTGACCAACATTTACACCATAATGTTGTGGGGCGCCATCTTGCCGGAACCAGATACTGTCATTGGGCAGGTGTTCATTGTTTTCATGTGGATAGAGCGTAGCACAAGCAGGTATTATTTCATTTTGCAATAACTGCAAATACAGAGCCGAAGTTAAATTGGCATTGATGAAAAAGGGACCGATAATATGGCCCCCTAGAATGCCAACCCAAACATTAACCTTTTGGGGGTACTGCGTATGGTGCTCCAAAAACCAAGAAAGATTTTCCGGTGACCAGTATCTGCAGTTATGTCTGTTTACTTCATCGGTAAGGCAAAAAGTAGCTTCGTCAGAGAAAAGAATACTGTTGACAAAATTTTCATTATTATTGGAAATATTTAACATTTCTTCAGAAATTTGTAATCTCCTATCAAAATCATCTTCCGTTAACTCGTGTACAAGGTGTACCTTACAGGGTTTGTACTTTTCACTTTTTAAAAATGTCACGATCAATGACTGTGAAATATTGAAATTGGCCGCTAATTGATTGGTTGGTAAATGGGGATCAGCCAATAAAATATCCAGTTTGTTATCATCGCTTTTTGCTGTTCTAGGTCTACCACTCTTTGGCAAATCTTTAACGCTACCCATTTGTTCAAAGCGTCTTAAAGTTTTACCAACACCGAATTTAGAATTTGGATATCTATGCGTATCATTAAATAAATTACATACGTCTTGGAAACTTCTGCATCTATCTCCGTAACCCAACATCATAAGTATTTCAATTCGTTCATGTTCACTTAAACTCGCCATTGTTAATATTAACAGCAATAAATTGCTGAATTGAAATGAAATAAATTATTTCTGTCAAATATTTGACGTGCACAATAACCACTAATAAAATTATGTCGCTCAAGTTTGTTTATCGCTTCACTTCTGTCTATCTGCGATGTACCGAACATCTGTGAAACACTTGAACCGGCCTTTTCTTATAAAAAAGTTATTAAAATGAATTTAAAAAAAACAAAAACATTATTGTAAAGAGAAAAGAATTCTCTATCGAATGGTAGAGTAAAATTTACTAGTTCCCATTTAAAAAAACTGCGCGAACAAGTGTAACTAAAAACAATTGAAGAAAAAAAAATTCAAATATTCTCAAATGTAGATCAAAATATCCTAACAAACTTTTATATTGAACATAATTCTTTAAAATGAATATTAACGATAATAAATCGCCGTCTCCATACTTTTAACTAACCCTGTATATCTGTGCATATTGGAATAAAGAACGCTTACTTTTGAAGAGCACTGTATATCTCGCTTGACTTCTGTGCAGATTACGCTAACGGCAGATGTATTATTTAGAATTAATTAATTGGAATTAGATATGAATATCAGTAATTAGTTACTGAAGCAAAAGTTTCCAGCAAACATTGTTCGTGGAGCTTAATCATTGACAAGATAACAATAACTTAAGGGGATTCTAAACCTACGAGATATTAACTTGCGATATTTGTTAAGTAGCTGTATTGAACCGGAAGTTCTAAGAGCAGATATATTGTTATAATATAGAGGTTATAGCGCTGCAGAGCAATGTAGATAAATGGTTTTAATCGATACAAATACAGATTATTTTAAAATATGTTTGTTTCATTTACGGTGAATAATACATATTACCATAGTTGTGTGTTTGTATTAATGACGTCCGTTTATTGCAAAAGATACGATAACACTATATTACTTTATCATTTCCTTCGGGTTCTAGTTCTTTAATACATTATAGGAATTAAATACGCAGCAATTAAATCACACAAAAATATCAGACACGCATTTAATACTTACTAAGCGAAGTCCAGCTAAGCTAATTTAATTCAATACACATAAATACATATCGAATATAATTGAATATTCTACCAAAATCCTGTCAGTAGTCCAAGGTCATATTTCTTAACACATACATATAACCAGATTTGATTTAGGTTGCTCTTTTGCAGACCACAACAGGGGCCACATCCAATAAAACGCATCTGTGTTTGCTAATTAACTAAAGCCACTACCAAAATTGACATCTAAATATGAAATTAACTCAAGACGTCTGCAGGTCAGATTTACGTTTTATTTATCTAGACCAGACTTGAAATAAAAATAGAAGGAGACAATTCTTAATGTTCCGGTTTTTTCTACGTATACTTCTTTCGAACTTATTTTAAAGAGTTGTTTTCCAGAGTTATTTCGCTGTCTTTTCTGATTGCCAGCCGCATTAATCTCGAAACTAAAGTAAACTGGGACCGATATAAACCTGAGATGCCAAACATATAAAGAGGGTTGCTTTCAAATGAGTGGCGAGACATTAGGCTGTAAAAGTTGAAAAAAAATTTACTCCTCTATACTAGATTGAGTGAAGGCAAGAAAGGAGTAATATGTATGAAAGAATTCTTTGGTGGTATATATTTTTTTGAGTTTGATATTGCTGCTGATAGATATTTTAATCTAATTTCAAGAAAATTTGTTGATTTGATTAGTTTAGAGAGTACTTATCCACTTTCAAATTAATTTGTGTCTTTCTTTCCTTCTTCCACTGGAATTCTTTGCAACTATGACATTTATAGATCTGTATTATATACTGTAATGGGAGCTATATTGACAAAATAGGAGCAACACTATTCTTATTGCGTTTCCGGAAATATATGACAGTTGGTACACTTTTCAACTTTTTGCCATTAAGGGGGAGCTAAACAATTCTATTAAATTACATCTCTGTGTATACAGGGATATTCTTCTTAAAACAAACATCCTAAATAACTGATTTGACCAACCCATCTATTTTTTTTAATGACCTTTAATAACCTTACGTGTTTTTGTTCCTGGATAGATATAATAGATATTGACGTACATGTCAATATATCTGTCAAATAGAATGACAGAAATAAAAAAAAATCAAGTTGCTAGGTAGAAAATGTGAAATTTGTGCAAAAGAGCAACCTAAGCTTGTTTAATTCAACTCAATTACAGCATTAGCAAGAAACCGGAGGTTCTATATTTCTTACACCTTTCAAAAAGGAAATTCTGTGTTTGTACTGTACTGCAATTTTGTATTCAATTGAATAGATAAAGTTGTTCCCATTCAAGTGCTGCGTTTATCAAATCACTCTAAGAACCTCCCCACTTTTGTGGAGCTAGACAGTAGACGAACTCCTAAGCAACTTGACCAAACTAGGCATATCCTCTCAAGGGTATGCCGACGATATAGTCATTTATGCAAGGGATTTTGAGAACACCCTCTGCGACCTTGTTCAAAGAGGACTTACTGCTACGAAAAGGTGGTGCCAATCAGTGGGTCTAAACATAAACCCCACGAAGACCACTCTTATAGCATTCACAAGAAAGAGGAAATCAAGTCTCAAAACCATAAGGATTGATGGGCAAGACATAGATTGGAAGAAAGAGGTGAAATATCTAGGCCTTACTCTAGACAATAAACTTTCGTGGAACAAGCATGAGCTTGAAGTAACAAACAAGGCAAAAAGGCCGTAATGGTTTGTAGAAACTTTGCAGGAAATAATTGGGGATGTAACCAGAAGATTCTGCTGTGGATGTATACTGCAATAGTGAGACCAATGATCACTTATGGAGCAGTGGCTTGGAGCAAAAGAACTAACCTGGCCAGTGCGAGAGCTAATCTTGCCAAAGTGCAAAGACTAGCATGTGTATGTATAACTGGGGCAATGCGAACTTGTCCCACAGCAGCTATTGACGTGGTATTAAACCTTGCTCCTGTCCACATCTTGGTGGAGAGCACAGCGAAAAGGACCACACATATAATGATCGGGGAAGGACTAGCTAGGCATACGCCTCAGCCTCCTGAAGTCGATGAAACCTGGGACATGCCCCGAGATGACTGTCCAAGGAGGTTCAGTTTTGTGAAAAGGTTCACCACAACGCTTAGTACCAGAAGTGAATGGGACAAGGACACCGTTTCGAAACTTAATAGTAACGCCATCAAGTGGTACACTGATGGCTCCAAAACGGCAGAGGGAACTGGAATTGGGATATATAGGCCTAGAACCAAATATTCCGAAAGCTTGGGGATGTACCCAAGTATCTTCCAGGCGGAAATACACGCCATTGACAGATGCGTGCAGTTCAACATCGATAGAAGCTATGAAAAGCAAGATATTATCATAATGTCTGATAGTCAAGCAGCCATTAGGGCGCTGAACTCCAAAGTTATCAGCTCCAAAATGGTTTGGGAATGCCTAGACAAACTAAATGAGCTAGGCAAAAGAAATAAGGTAACCCTATTGTGGGTTTCGGGACACTCCGGCGTGAAAGGGAATGAAATAACAGATAACCTTGCTAAGAAGGGAGCCGGAACACATTTTGTTGGGCCTGAACCTTTTTGCAGGATAAGTAACAGCGCAATACTGGAGCAGCTCAAGTGTGAAGTAGAGCAAAGGAAATCCAAATACTGGGAGAATCTCCACGGTATGAGGCAAGCTTCTTCTGGGAACAACCAAAAGAGATTCTCAGAATGCATTAGGCTCAGCAAAAATAATATTCACATATTGACAGGGATCCTCTCAGGCCACTGCAAACTGAACGGATACCTAAGCAGGCTCGGAATAACCAAAGATGCCGAATGCAGATTTTGTGGGGAAGTGGATGAATCTTCCATCCATTTACTCTCAAACTGCTCTGCACTGTGCAACCCAAGGGCTTTGCACCTAAGAGCACATGAAATTGAAGAGGGAGAGCTACCTAATCTGAGGCCTTCCGATATCCTGCATTTCCTAAAAGGAATCGGACTAATTGGCCAGCTGGAAACTGCGAGAATGGGGGACACAATAGATCTTTTGGGTCGCAGTGGATTATCACCCCAACACCATACATACATACAAGAACAAAAGAATCACATTGACACAAGAACTAAATAAATATAGACATAAATTCCAATATTGCTTTTAAAACCTTTAGCTGCAATATTTTAACTTCAAAATCACTGCTTTCATCTTCTTTCAACTTACTCTCAAACTTGATTGGATTTCACTACTCCAGAGTATATTGTGATCGATAAATACAACATTTTGTGCTCCAGAATTTATGGAATTTATCGGTGAAAAGGTTCCAGCATTTATTGTCAACACCCCATTAAGAAGTTACGCTAACATCAGCCTTGAAATTCATCTCAGAGAGTTTACAAAAGCATGCGTAGTCACATTGATTGGACAAAAAAGCAATGACAGTGTTTTGTTCTTTTATGATAAAGACGGAATGTGTTTACACGTAGACATACAAGTGAAAAATGTACCTAGAGAAGGCTTGGAAAAAGATTGACACAATGTTAAATTCCAGAAGAAGTTGCTTCACAAGAAGATTTCTGTACGGTTCTGTATGCTCCGTACTTGCAAGATGTGGGCCAAAAATATACTTCTGCACCAATTAGGAAATATGTACTTGAATTTGCAGTCATTGCAACTTATTCGGTTCTTAAGGGAATGTTGAGAGACAGTAATCGGCCAATTGTTTTGCTTAATTTATCCAGAATTTAACACATAATTTGACGCCACCGCATACTTTGAATATACAGCGTCTACAAAAACTTTCTCCATTAGATCGGACTATGTTTAGCTAATTAAATAATCAAAGGTTGGCGCAACTGCATCAAATGTTGACAGCTGTCAAACTCAAATTATAGATGCTTATATAATAACTGACCTTGACATGATAGTAACACATTAGTAATTATTTCTAAACTGTCCAAATTTGCGACTGATTACATGCATTAACACAATCTGTCGAAAAATGCATGTAATAAATTTCAAAGATTCTTGGGTTAATTGTAAGAAAGCAAAAAAAACGTTCTTGATATGAAGCCGGAATAGTTTTTGCCCTGAACTTTTACTAAAGTACTGATCAAGGATTTATCATAAGTTGGCCTCAACCACATTGAGGTTATGCATTAATTATTTCATTCATATTTATCGAAATACGTACATATATCTAGTACCTGTCTGTCCTTTTTGTTTCAGGATTGCACTTTCCTAAACAATGGTTCAACGGAGCATGTGGAGGTTAGGCGCAGCCTGTCTCCTTCTTTTAGTCTTATGTAGCCAAACCAAAGCCGACTACCAAATTGGTGTAGGCATATCCGATGCAACCGGCCCAGCTTCTGGAGTCATTTTTGTTAGTTCCCTCTGCCATAATTAGTATTACTAATCAAATCTTACTAAACGAATTTTATTCAACTTTAGATGGGATACGCCAAATTAACGCAGAGAGGTTACGGTTTGCACCTGAGACAATGGTCTAGAGCATTCATTATTGATGACGGTACGAACAGGATCGTTTTCGTTAGCGTCGATACAGGAATGGTCGGTTACGGAATCAAGGAAGCCGTAATTGAAAACTTATCTGCCTCGTATGGAGACATTTACAACGTCCAAAATGTTATCATCAGCGGTACGCATACGCACAGTACTCCCGGTGGATTTATGGAACATCTTCTCTTTGATATTACAATTTTGGGTCACGTTAAACAGACTTTTGAAGGACTCGTAGAAGGGATCACTCAGGTTAGCACCTAGCCAGCCAGTACGAGGAGTTTCAGAATTAAAAAGGGTTTTGTTTTTAGTCGATTATTAACGCCCACGAAAGCATGGTTACCGGCAAGATTTACATCAATAGAGGCGATTTACTCGATGCTAACATTAATAGAAGTCCGGCTTCCTACCTCTTGAATCCTGAAGCTGAAAGGGAACAGTGAGTATTCGATTATAAATGTATTTAGCGTTTAAACCACTAAAACAAGAACAGTAAAATTTGTTCGGTTTATATCTCAATTTTATACCATCATTAAATGCTAATATTAACAGCTTATTGATTCTCACCACGTCTCAGCAGTCCCCCTAGTCAGTCTGATACGTATAGTTCAATATAAAAGAAATGCTATCGCAGTTATCACATTTTTTCTCGAATAAACGTTCCCCTCCTTTTGAGTTATAAAATATGTCGTAAAGAAGATCCATTTCTATGATTGGAAATGAAATTTTTAGAGAATTGGCGGTGTATACGTGTAGATGCGACAGAGTGCTTTAGGGCAAATAAATATCCACGAGTAATTGAGGCGTTATGTTTCTGTTATTGCCTCCTTGTGTTCAAAATTTGAGGTGGGTAGTTTTTCAGCAGTTTGACACGTTCTCATCTTGGGAAAATACTTGGGAAAACGAATAGTTTAATTAACGCATCGATACAGAGAGATATTGGCAGTGATTCCCGGGAAGGGGAAGAAGGAGGGGGGTAACAGATTTGATGTGATCTATCCTAGAAGCTCAACACTGTCTGTCTTTTTAACAGTTTTATTGCAAAAATTGTAACTTTGAAAGCTAGTGTTGAGCTTTTAGTGGCTGACATCCTGCAAATGAACGACTGATCCATTGAGGGAGTTGCCTTTCGTTTTGCACTAGATCACAAACCCTCAAAGTTTGATTTAAATCGAAAAAAAATCGATTTTTTTTAATTTGGTTTGGATGTTTGATTTAATTGTTTTGGAACTATAGGTCTGATAATGTTTAAAAATGCTGGATACTTCTTCTGGAGCTGAACACGTTTAGTTCAGATTTGAATTAAACTTGACTGAACTACTGACACTAGTTAAGGTTTTGCTACAAATATCATGCAAGCATAATAGAGTAATTAGTCCTCAAAATTTTGAAAAAAAAAAATATAAATAGATGTGGCGTTGAAAGTGGTGCCTTTCGTCTTGCTAGATTAGGTAAATCACAAAGAAGATTATGTAATGTCACCAGAGAATTCACTTTCTCTAGTAAACAAGCTATAATTTGTCAAACGTTTTAGCATTGCTGTAGGAACTACTAAAAGTCGGCTCAGATTCTATGAGTGGTTTAAGGAGCTTGACATCCATTTTAATTTAGCAATATTTGGTCAATTGTTGAAGGTTCTGTGACACTTAACAGAGAAATCTGAAGTCCCAGTCAAATTTATCCACGCTCTTGGAAAATGGTACCATAATCATAGTTAAAAGGTAGTATTTGGTTATAATGGCAATTGAGGATTGGGGTCGGCGAATAATCTTAATTGGCGTCGCCATCATGTTTTGCCAATCATCTCTTCACACTGCAGAAGACTGAATGATTTACTTCAATTTAAAATCGAAAGCTCATATCTAAATATTTGATCTCCTATGTTGGAGACCTTTGTAAGAAAAGAACCGCAAGCAAAGAAGAACTTTCTTTTATGTCAGAAGGTCTACAATTTGACTTTTCTAGATTAAGTTTTTTAGCATTACGGTATCTAGAATTTGAATGCATCAGTGTACATTGAAGACAGAGTAAAAGAGCACCAGATTGCTAGATTTGCTTCGCTTTTTTCCTAGTTTGTAATGACATATTTTTGACGCAAATACCTATAGATCTCGGCACTGGCAAGGCTTCTGAATGTGCTAATGGACAAGAAAAATAATCCGTTTGTTCACGCCAAATCCTGCAAAAAGCATTGGGTTGTTCTTACCGTTTGACCAGCCCCTCAGAGTAACAGCAGACTATGCGCAGCAAATGTGAGGACCCCATTGCTTTGCCTGCGATTTAATTTTTCGATCAAAATTGCGAAAATACAAATTTACTATTAAAGGTGTAATATTTCGTTTATGCCGTTGGGTAGTGAATTCTCCACATACATAACCGAAGCTGTTGTGATTATTTGTACACTCAGAGGAAATCATGAAATAAAAATACGTTTAGAGCACCAATGAGCGTAGTATCAATGGCAAGAACATTGTTCGCTTAATCCTCGGTACACATATTTTTTAAATGACGTTTTGTACAAACAAAAATTTGTCAAAATCCTGACTTGATGGACACAATATATGACATTTCCTGTTTTTTTTTGTTTTATTAATTTTGTTGCTTTTAGATATGAGCACGATGTCGACAAGGAAATGGTACAGCTGAAATTTGTAAACTCCGACGATGAAATTATCGGCGCCATCAACTGGTTCCCAGTCCATCCTGTATCCATGAACAACACCAACGGATACATTACATCCGATAATGTTGGCTACGCTTCCATCTTATTGGAAAAGGAGTTAAACGATGGCGCTTTCCCTGGCCAGGTAAGAAAACTTTAATATAAAAACTCTCTCGTTTCATCTTTCGCGTCGATTTTCCAATTTCCTATGGACTCTCCAATTCCAATGAAAATATTTATTCGCCCCATATATGTATATATATATTATGTAGGATCCGAACAGTGTTCTGGTGTACTAATGTAGAGTTGTGGATGTAGATATAAGATAGAAGACAAATCAATAAGCTGCTGCGATAAAATGGGGTTTTTATGAGGGGAACAGGCATAAAATGGTATAAACGTCTTTATTTGGGATATTCAGATTCAATCTGGTAATCTGGAAGTGTGAAAACGTGTTCAGAAAGATGCGGTAATTTGTATGCAAAGAAGGAGGAATACAGTGTGAAACTGGTGGAATTGTCAATAATAACTTTAATAAATTAATAAATAAATGGATAAGTAAATCATATTAAGTTTCAAGATGTCCTCATTCATGTTTAGGGTAGCGTAGTGACAGCATTTGCTTCAACAAATCTCGGCGATGTTTCACCAAACATCGCCGGACCAATCTGCACAAACACTGGACTCGCTTGCGATGTAACAACGAGCACATGCGAAGGAGAAGCTCAATTCTGTATAGCTTCAGGACCGGGCGAAGATATGTTTGAAAGTACGAAGATTATAGCTGAACGAATGTATTCTAAAGCTTTGGTAAATAAATCTAAACTCCATCAATATGTAGCTATTGTTAAATCTCAATATTTCAAATTAGGAACTACTAAACGATAATGCTGCTGTTGAAGTAACGGGTGCAGTATCAGCGATCAATCAATTTGTCGACATGCCTGAGCAGAGTGCTACGTATACTTTAGGTAATGGAACTACAATCACGGTAAGTTCTCTGAAAAACTTAACGAATTAGTTTCCGAACGGTGTTTGCTTGTACTTTTTAGGGGGCCGGTTGTAATGCGGCCATGGGTTACAGCTTCGCTGCTGGTACCACTGATGGTCCTGGTGAATTTGGTTTCACTCAAGGCACCACATCGAATGATTTCTTCTGGGATATAGTAAGAGATTTATTAGCCCCGCCAACTGAAGAGGATATTGAGTGCCAGTTACCCAAGCCTATCTTGCTTGCTACTGGGCAGGTAAAATATAACAAATTTAAAGTTAATTTCGACTCAAAATTAGATTTTGATTGGATTATTTAATTTTCAAAATATGTATGTGAAAACATGAATACAAAGTACATTCATTCGATTTAAATCAAGATGGTTATTACTTCATAAATGTATTACGTTCGCTAGTCCCTAGAGTATCTAAAAGCAATAAAAGCTTGTTTGGAATTCAGGTCCAGCTTTATGCTGTACTAATATTTACAATGAAAAGTTTTTGACACAAATTACATTATAAAAGTTACAATTTAGCACGTCAATCAAACTTTTGCCTCTGCTGTGGATTTAAATATATGTATGTACATACGTAGGTAGCAGCTTGTTTTGAAGTGTTTTTTTTTGTTGAAATTTACGTCAGAACGATAATAATTTGAGTTTATCTAATAATCTAATATTTTCAGATGGTAGAACCTTACGACTGGCATCCCAGAGTTGTTTCTACACAATTAGCGCTCATCGGTAATGTTGCTATCGCGGCCGTGCCAGGAGAGTTTTCCACTATGGCTGGAAGAAGATTGAAGAATGTTATTAAATCTGCTATGGGCAGTTCTGATGCTACAGTTATCATTGCTGGTCTTAGCAACCATTACACTCATTATATTACAACCTATGAAGAATACCAAGTACGTATTATTTGTGTTAGGCAATCTTCAAAAGTTTTGGATTCAATAAAGTAGACAAAATATTTATGGTCTAAATGTTTCTAAGAATCTTCTGCTCGTTTCTGACTGACAGTCAGAAGTCAGTTTCTTTAAAATTTGAGTCAGCGTTAAGTGGAAGATTTTTTGGCGGTGCATTAAGTCAAAAATCTTTCTCAATTCTCTTTTAAATAATATGGTCCACAATTTGTCCAAACAGTTAGATGGCTAATTTTTAGAAAAATTCAGTTGAACTATTCTAAATTTAAGATGTCAAACTTTAAAAAAATAAATGAAAAATTATTTACTTTCAGATTTTCAAAAATTATTATATTTTAGAAAATATTACTCAAAAATTTGTAGGGGTTTAATTCAAATTTGTTTAGTAAATAATTCTAATTAATAATAATTAATTTATAATTAATTTAACTTCAAAAATTCAGCAAACTATTGGTTCAAAATACATACGTCAATAATATATGATTTAAAAATTATTAAATTTTCGAAAGTTGGGGTCCAAAATTTGTGGGACGTTCGGTTTAAATCTGTGTAAGTTAATATCTCGTTAATATCTAGGAAATAATTCGTTAAAAACTCCAAAGCAGATATTATTTTTGAACATTAAAGTATTCTGACATCTTTAATACTATTGAATATTCAAAAATTCAAGTCAAGTTTGTGGTGGTCAAAGTCAAATTTCTATTTCGATTGATATTGGTATTGTCCAACAATTTTTGGATCGAAAGTATTACGTTGAAAGTTTTAACGATTCCAAAATTTATGGTAATGTGTGTCGAAAAATAAACTGAAAGATTTTATATCGAAAATATTTCGATGAAAATTTTCTGGAAATTAATGAAATGTAGAAATTATTTTAAAACTATTTTCAAAAATTTTAGTCAAAAGTGACTGGAGGCTCAATTTCGAACAAATTAATCAAAAAAAATTGGTTAAAAAATTAGACAAACCCGCCTCGAAAAACGTATTTCGAAAATATTTCTTCAATCGACACTTATCCGACAAAATTGTCTAAAATTTTTCGATTTTTTTTGGCAATTTATGTCTAAAACCTTATGTGGACTTTTTTTAAAGTACCTACCTAGTAAATTATTTTTTAACAAACATTTAGGTACATAATTTTTGTGTAAAATGAACGAACATTTTTGATAAATAAAATCGACTATTTTCTCAAACTTTTGAATTGAGAGTTTTTGAAAATTAACGAGTTTTCGAAAAATTTGTAGGACAAAAACATTTTTGGGAATATTTAAATCGAAAGATTCGGATAAATCTGAGTTCGAAATTTCTAGAAAATTCATGAGACGAAATTTTTTTGAGAAATGGGGTGAAAAACTTATTTTGTAAATGGTTTAAATAGACAATTACACAACAATTTATTCGAAAGTACATATTTTGTTGCCAATTTGAGTTCAAAATTTGTCCAAAATTTATGATTTCTTGAATCAAAAATTATCCGACAATTTTACGAAAATTCGTACTTAAATATTTCTTTTAAAATTGTCTAAAATTCTTCGAAATGATTTAGCAATTTCAGTCTGAAAGTAGCTGTCGATATTTTGTAAGAAACGAATCAAAATTGCAATTGCTAAGGATTCTCTATAATTTTCTAGAATTTTTGATAGACGGAATCGAAGATTTGGGTCAAAAATTTTCTAAACTTTCTGAAGTGAGAGGTTTTGAAAATTATCGAGTTTTCCCAAATTTGTTTGACAAAAGCATTTTAATCGTTTTAACCGAACCACATTTGTGAGCACATTGCACCAATTTTTTTGCATACAGTTTTCTAAATATATTAAATGGAGAACAATGCAAATATTAAAAAAAAATTGCTGCTAATTTTTTTACGATCTGAGTAGAAACCTCGGGCATTTCTTCTTCGAAAATGTAAGTCAAAAATTTTGCAGAAATTGTTTGGATTGAATCGAGCCCCAAATTTTACCAAAAATTCGAATCGAAAACATTCCGAAGCTGTTTAGTCTAAAATTAAAATTTTACGATAACTGTTCATTAATTACCCAAATTATAAACAAACTTGAGGCAGTTTTATTTTTATACAGTTGGTATGTACACATTGCGTTTGCAATAGAGAGAATATATTTACATCACAATATGAATGTACCTACTCCAAAAAAAAGCAACAACAACCTGAGATTAATATTTCCTTTTTTTTGTATTCCAGCTCCAACGCTATGAAGGCGCTTCCACCATTTACGGTCCACATACACTCGGAATTTATCTGCAGCAATACGGAAAACTCACCCAAGCTTTAGTATCGGTAAATTGCCTGTCTATAATGTGTTTAATATTTTCACCGCCAAGGGATACAGAAAGCATTAGGTTTTTTAGAAAAGGCGTACGAAAAATATTAACGTTTGCACGAGAAATTTTAATAACAGCGATTTTAATGGAAAGAGAATAAAGGGAACAACAATAAGCGTAACACCAGAGCTTCCCTAATGTCTTTGGATATACGCGATTTTTTTGTTTTTTGATGTTCCGAACATAATCCCTCTTAAATGTTAGAGGTGATATAGCAACATGAAAATTATTGATTTTACATATCTTGTTTAGTATTTAAGAATTTGACACCTCAATCATCAATCATAAAGTCATCAATCACAGTCTGACATCAGCAAAGCTAATTCTCGGGATTACAAGAAAAGTATTGTGGAAGGTTTAATTTTAGCAAAAAAATGCACTGCGATTAGTTTAATATTTTAATAATAATAATTATTTAATATTTTTAATAATAATGAGCTTGCTCGTATGCATATACAAAGTGGCTATAAATGATTGGAACAAATAGCTACTTTGGGAATACTGAAAAGTTGGTTAGCCTGATTATTTTTGTAGACACAACCTTATAGGTTATGTCATTTGTATCATACGGATAATGTTTGTTTAGTAATATCAGATTTGTACAAAATCATGGTTGAAAGAAGTTTTGTGGAGGTATATTTAAAACGACTAAAAACCAAATTATTCGAAGAATATGCCCAAAGTGTTGACCTCTACCTCTAAATGTTATTACCAAAAGTGGGCCAATCTAGTTACTATTGGGCTAGAAAAGTTGTTCCTTTGTTAGTTACCATGGTGACATGTTAGATTTGTCTGAAATAGTGTTTACAAGATGTCATATAAGATTGAAATACGAAAATCTATATAGGAGTATAATTTAGTTGGACGAGTACTTAAACGTGAGATTGTCAACATTTTTCTAGACCAAATTTTGGACTGATAAACATTTAGCGGACAATTAAGGAATGTGAAGATTTGCCAAAAAATAGACGACCTCCAGTTTTGGCCCCACACAATATAAACAGGCTCATACAATCTTACACACACTTTCAGCCATAGGTTTGGGATTGCGCATAGGACTGTTGGCCAAATTTTGACTAAAAATTGATTAGAATATCAGAAAAGGAGGAAGTGTTCCAAATGCACCCCAATCCAACATGAGACAATCTCTAGATGTTGCCGAACATTAACGCGTCAACGTTTTATTGGCAACAAAGTTATTGTTTTGGACGATGGTTTTTACACGTCCAATATTGAAAATTGTCCTGACAATATAATATTTAAAGCAAAAGCAAAATTTGTCGACAAGATTATGGTCTGGTGCTCCATTTCTCAAGCAGGAATGTCAAGAGCTTACGTTGGAAGAGTTAAAGGTGAAGCTGTGGATGGGAACGTCTATATCCGCAAATGTCCATCTAAATTGATAAATTTCGTTAATACTCATCATACAAATGATCATAGAATATTCTGGCCCGATCTGGCTTTCTGCCATTATGCTAGAATCACTCAGAACTGAACATAACATGAATTATGCATCTAAGGAAGACAATCCCCCCAACGTACCCCAGTCGCGCCCTATTGAGGAGTTTTGCGCACTACTAAGTAGGATAGTTTAGAATATACCAGAAGATCCGAGAACGTGGTTTAGAGAATGATGGGGAGAATTTTACCAAAACTGCACGCCAGTGAGGACCATGGGCCCTTATCAGTTTTATGAATTTAGTTTTTGTATGAAGCAATAATATATAATAATATCTCAATCTTTATATTTTAATAAAATGGTCACTCGGTATATAGATTTTAATCTTACATCCTGTGGGTTATAGCTGACTACACACTACACAAGTTTATCTTCTTCTATCAAAGAAATACGTAATAAAAACTAGAATAAAACCGCGTATTTCAGTATTTTATAGGTTGCAAATTACCTTCTGCAATAAATGTCACGCCTTTTATTAGAAAGTAGGGTCTAGTAGATATTGTTTTAGAGCCCTATTCACATAAAAACAATTTTAGGTGGGCGTATAGATAAGAAACTTACATATATTAAACTTGGTCCCCATGAGAGAGAGATATTTTTATTTGTAAATTAAAGTATGCAACAGATCTTCCTATTCTAAATATAAATTTAAATGCGGAAGACATTGCCTCTACGCAGACAATTTTATATACTAAAAAGAAAAAATCGCAAACGTAAATCCGCAAATCCTATGTTTTCAAAATGAGGGTTACCATCCTTTGGTCTCCTTTGTCAAATATTTATTTTCAATTTCTTTTTAAATCGTACATCTCCGAATAATAATATAATTTAATTCACCACCTTTAGGGTACTACCTTAGATCCAGGACCGGCTCCTTACGTTTTCGACAGGGACAAGCTGTTCAGTTTAGTATTCCCGGTAATCTTAGATCATCCAGATTTGGATAAGAAGTATGGAAGCGTCCTATCGCAACCGCCCAGTTCCGTATCCGCTGGTAGTGTAGTTACCGCAACATTTGTAAGTTATTGAATGTCTAAAACGAGTATGTGATGGTATTCGAAATATTTAGGTTGCTGGACATCCGAGGAATAGTTTGATGCACGGTTCGACATTCTTGAGGGTTGAACGGAAGGTCGATGATGAGTGGGTGCTGGTGGCAAACGATGCTGTGTGGGAAACTAAGTAAGTACAGTTTTAATTAAATTATATTATATTGTAGTTCGTTTTTTTTTTAATTCGGAGGAGTAATTTAAAATTTGACCCCCAAAACGTAGCGTCATGATTGGCTGTTCGTAGACCGATATTACATTAGGGAAAATGACAAGCGTTTAAGCGTCAAGTCATTATTGACAACAGCAACTTTTCCACTTAAGGTTTAAGAATAACATCGTGTTTCGAAGAAACTTGTACTGTAAATCACAGACCAAGAACAACTAAACCTCATCAAAGAAACGAAAAAGTTATTGAAAAAGCAAGAAATATAGTCCATGAAGATCCAACTATTTTTCTACGGCGGCTATCACAGCAATTTAGTTTGAGCATTGTAACGACACATACTCTTCTTTAAAAAGATCTTCAAATGCTGCCTTATAAACAACAAATGTTCCAAGAACTGCTTTCGCCAGATTATGTAAAAACAATTACGTATTGCAATTGGTTTAATAACAATATCTATAATTACAAAATTGTGAATAAGCCTTTTTTTCTGAAGAAGCTTGGTTTCATCTAAACGGATATGTGAATTCCCAAAACATGGGTTTATGGAGCACTGAGAATCCCCATTATTTTCATGAAACTGCGTTACATCCTTTAAAAATTTGCGTATGGATAACTAGATATGTGCAGAACAAGATTAGTCGGTCAGATATTTTTTATGGGAATATTAATGGGGAAAACTATCGCAATTATATTCTGGAAGAATTTCTAAACTAACTACTTGCCGATGAAGTTCAAACGCGATATTTCCATATTTGATTAATGTTCACAATAGTTTTAAATTTCCCGCCAAATCCCTAACAGCAAAAATTTCCTAATGTGACTGTATCTTTACTGTAAGTTTACTCCTCCGAATTAAAAAACAAACTATAGTATGTATTAGAATTAAAAACATTCTATATAGTAATAATTCGATAATACCTAGTGCGGGCGTTCAAGCAGTTCAATCTTAAATGTTTGATTCTCCAAAATCATAGAAATAACATTTGTACAAGAAAATATGCAAAACAAGGTTTATATTTCTGTACGGAGTGTAATTTTCTTGTTTTATAACATATGTTTTAGATATTAGTGAGTTGTGAATGGTAAATGCTTTCGCTATAGTGCTAATTATGTCAATATTTTTATTTAAAGCCTAGTATATCTATCAAAAATTATTCAATTCTGAAATATGTGTGCTAAAAATCTTGCCCAGTAGAAGCCAACTACATAATTCATCACAAACATCCATGCAAGTTTGCTGATTCCTATCCTCCTCATTTTTTCCTGTTAGGGGCAAAGATTCAATGAAATTGCCATCACCAAAACGAAGAAGGAACACTAGCCCATTTTTTTTTAACCTATACATATACTTAGTTTTTTAGTAACTAAACATCATATCAAGTAGGTTAAGCTCTTGTAAAGAATCCTTACATTTTAGAAGAATCTTGGAGCTCTTGGAACTTGTATTTATAAGTCTTCATATTCCACTATTATACTGCCCGATCGAGGTGGCTGCACCTCTATTTATTTTGGCCACCATTGATATAAGCTTTATCTCATTCACGAAAAGAAACTAAAGATTTGGAAAATTGTGAAGACAGTTTTTTTAAATACTTTGTAAGATTACTCGTTACTGCTGCTCTCATTATAGGATATCTCAATATGCAAGATATCGTCTGGAATCCAGAGTCTTTTTCAATTTTTCACCTCGATATACGGGGTGTTTCATAATTCCAAAGGCTTCAATGTTTTTATTTATTAAGGGATTTTAATGAAATTATCGTTTTAGAATGACCTGATGTAGCAATGCAAAAAGTGCTTTGGCCGAATAGTATGTTGCAAAATGTGTTAGCAATTATGTACGTGACCATATCACCGAACCTTCTCAGAAAAGCTTCCTTTATAAATGGCAAAAATATGGACAAGCAGTACAAATTGACATTGATCTGTTATCCTTTTCTGTGTCTTTTTCTCAATTGTCATCTTGAAACCAAATTCTCTCTACTTTTCGATGAACATCACATCAACAGTAGTAGATTTGCCCTGTTGTTTAATGTACTTACATCGCCGCAAACTGAAGAGCTTTTTTCCTTCCTCAAGACTTACTTCTTCCTCTTAGGTTTCGTCTTCTGATTTTTCTGCAACGCTGTACTCAAGCGTCTTCGTTTCCACAACTGCTCCTATAATTTCATCAAATCATTCAGTAGTGCTACATTGTCATCTTGTTCAGTTACTGGCATGTTGACCACTTTTTCGATATCTGGCCAAGCCTTTGCTTTTGCAGTGATTAGATTAGATTAGATTAGGGGTGGCCCTAAGGGCCTCTTCCACCGCGACCTTCCCGGTCTATTGTGATCCCCAGTAATCCTCTTTATGAGGCTTAACGTCCTTGAGAGCGGCTCCTGTGTGTAGCTTAGTGCTGTGGGATACTCTGTGCCCAAGATAAGAAACCTTGTCCTTGCCAGGCCTTCGTAATGGCACAGCACATGGACTAGGGTTTCTTCCTCCTCCCTGCAGAATCTGCACAAGGCATCTTCCGCTAGACCTATGTCGTCTGCCGCTTTATTACCCTTCACACCCTCGTGGTTGGGAATCCAGGCCAAAATTAGTTTCCTTTGGGAACCCACCTCGTTTAGGGCATTAACGCAGTCCCAAACCAGGAGTCAACACTTGCTGAACTAATCGCTTTAAGTGTTGCTTGGCTGTCCGAGAAGATGGCGATGCTTTTACGACGCTTTGCAGTGATATAAATTACATCCTTTATGTTGATGGACTTCACAGCTGATGCAAGATCTATTTCTTTAGTTTCCATCCTCCTTAAAAACTCAGAGAAGAGTTGGCGCCGAAATAGCCTCTTCAAGCACTCAATTACACCCTTCTCCAGTGGTCAAATGAGGCTTATCACGTTAGCTGGAAGAAA